>LQRL01160278.1:0-10616 GCA_001703475.1 Hydroides elegans
GGGTTTGTATGTCTCTTTCTATTCCATATCCACATTGATGCGGATTCTGCGGTTCTCCCCGCCTTGTCTATCACTGTGCGCCGCTCCTTTCCGGTCACGCAGAGCATCTTCAGCGATCTCCATGTAGATTGGCCTGGGAACCCGCGACAGCCGATCTCAAACGGAAAACACCAAGTTTTCCAACCGTTGTCTTTGCATTTATCGACCAATTCCGCATATTTGAGCATTTTCCGTTCATGCAATGCGACTGCATATTATAACGTCAAAACAGACAAAGCTTTGAATTTATTACACAAACAAACACACACGTCCTGACTTTTTTCCTTAATAAAGCATAATCGTGTTCAATACAATTTTTTAAACAAAAATCACTTATGCACAGGATTTAAAGCATATCATCTTCTGAAAAAAACGTTATTAAGTGAGTGCATTATACGAGTGCAAACTGTGGCCTAATAATTCAGTAACGTCTTATGAGACTGCTCAATTCTCGAAAAAGTAAATGATTTCACATATCTGGTATCGTTGATAAGCAGCTCAAGAGCTGATATAGCAAAGAAAAAGGCCTAGCATGATCGGCACATTACAAGACGCGCATAATATGGCGATCGACACTTTCAAGAAAAACCAAGACGCGACTGTTTTGCTCAACGCTGGAGTCAATGTTCCTATATGTAAGTGCAGCATGAACACTCATAGAGACACTAGTGAAGGGAAATTGATGATTGCTTCACAAGACTACTGAGATCAGTTTTTTGGTTCACTTGGAAGGACCATGTGAGCAACAAATAACTATACACAGAAGTGCAAAACGCCAAGACGCGACTGTTTTGCTCAACGGTGGAGTCAATGTTCCTATATGTAAGTGCAGCATGATCACTCATAGAGACACTAGTGATGGGAAATTGATATGTGCTTCACAAGACTACTGAGATCAGTTTTTTTATTCACTTGGAAAAACCATGTGAGCAACAAAGAACTATACACCGAAGTGCAAAACGCCACAGACACAGTCAAACAAAAACCACTCAAGCTAGCTGGTCATTGCTATAGACACCCCGAAGACGATGCAAACAATCAAGTGTTGCTGACCCTAACCACGGCAAGCGTGGGCGAGGAAGAACGGCGCGTACGTTTGTGAAGTTGCTGCGAGACGACAGCGTCCTCAAAGAACGCCAGATGGCATCATTTATGGTAAGCAGGGACCAGTTGCAGATCCTGCAATATAACCATCATTATATCTATCATCTCTATTACTATGTCTAAGCAATAGGTGTCTTATTGTAAATTGCAAATGACATGCCTATTACTATTAAATCTACCATCATACCAATATCCCTCCTTCATAAACAGGCAGTTACGTCCTGTATAGTTCCAAGGGTGGTTTGGATACCAGTTCTCAAACGATGAGAAATTGCAACTTCCTGTCGTCCATACCCACTGCGTCTCAACTGCTTCGTCGCTGCCTCCGAGCCAAATCCAAGTAAAATCTGAATATATAGATCAATTAGGTCGGATTATCAAACACTGGTGACGAAATATAAAAGTGTGTTTTCAACCATGCATAACACTGACAGTGTAAGTTGGTATAATACATTGTAATATAAATGTCCTTAGCAGTTCAAACCAAATTAATGCAATTGGTGGCAAGATAAATAAAACATCAGTTATCGCAAATACTGTATAAAACTATGTAAAATAAATACACGATTGTCAACGTCAAATTTTAAGTAATAGGATTGATACATTGACATAATATTATTTTGGAATAATCAAGCTCTTAACAGTCAAATTATAATTATTGGTCATAATTCTGATATACTTTTATATTTTAAACAATAAACGTACATTATGAAAACACGCTTAACACTTACATACCTTGTTCATTCATCATTTGCTTCAGTACGTCGTTCGTTTCAGAACTGCATACCTCAGGCAATCGTCCGAAGTTGTTTTCGCAAACCTCGTTAGCCAGGTACCAAGTATCAAACTCTGAATATACTTTGAAGCAGTGGTTGTCAAGAAAAGCGTCACATTCTTAAAATGGAAAACAACGCCACCAAATGTGTATTGATAAAATAATGTTCGGTTATCAAAAGCAGAATGTTGTGAAATCATTCACAAACATATTTCATTACATTAATGAATTAGTATAATCCACATTATTTCAGCTATACAAATAATACAGTATATTTATTGTCACATGCAATCATGCCATCAACATGAGCAAATATTCGATGTTTATGCTTGAAGTGGGAAAACATTTCGGTGTACAAATTTATCATATCTCCTTAATAGCACTTATATTAATGCTACCTCTCAGGCAGGATGCCCCTCAGTATCCATTTGGATATTATATGCTATAATAAAGCCACCAATTAGCATTTAAGAATTAGTGCCTCTTGGCAAGACAAATGATTGTGTTATGATATAGCCAGAAATAATCAAAACTTAATAAGTTTTTCAGTACCTATTTCACAGGATGTCCCTTCGTATCCATCTGGGCATGCGCAAAAGGTACCTGTTGCATTCGTGATGCAGGTCCCGCCGTTTTGACATAGCATGGCATCACATGACTGTCGGACTGTAAAAATAAAATGAAATGTCAAATATGTCTAGAGTTCTGGTGTTGTATTGATAAGTGTTGTTTATGTTGTCCCCATTTTCACATTGAGTGCATACACATGACGACCGGACTGTAAAACTAAAATAAAGAGCCATATGATTAAAATTGTTATCGTAGACTTTTTTGTAGACTATTTTGTCTGAGCAAGATAGCCAAAATATTTAGGGCTGTCTAAAGCTTAGCCTTAATTTATCAATTTATCAAAGTTTTTTCTCATCAGTACATATTTTACAGGCTTTAATTACCTAACAAAAATACTGTTTTTGCATTGCAAATGGTAATAAAAAATGGAATAAGTTCACATAATTGGAAATTGCCGGGATCAAGAAATTCAAAATATATTATTTTTAAATAGTTACCGCCGTTTTCCACATGACGTCTTGACTGAACGCACAAATAAGTAAGCTACTGTACATTTGGCCAATCTATTGCAGATTTATTGTGTTTTTAACGTGGTGTATTTATTTAACATGAGAATACACATAGTTATTATAAAGCAATATAAACCGGAAGTTTAATGAAAAAAATGACATTCAAATTACAAAGTAAGCAATGGATTTATTATTTTCTGTCATAAATACTGGTAGTAAAATTGATGTTGGAAGTCCTAATGATTTCTTATATTTATTCACTTTTTGTTGTTGAGTATATTGGGTTTGTTAAACTCGGGAATTTTGTGATGATTTGCATTCAAATATGAAAGAACGTGTTTTAAATTAAATATGAAGCGAAACCCACAAGGCAGAATAATTTTTAACCAAGCGCCGCTATCGAAAGAATTACAACGTGTAATCAATAAATTGAAATCATAAACACTTACACATGTAGATTGCCTTGTCTTCATGAACCTGTTCTATCGGTTCTCCCAACCCATTGTCCGTTAGCAGCTCGCAGCCGGAAGTACGCCATTGCGCGCGTCGACACCCGTCTGTTTTGGTGCAATGTGTTGCGCATTCCATTGAGCTTCGAGCATCAGTTTGTCTCATTACGTCTAACAAGGTTCGATTATTCATTATCATGGAGTAAGTATTTGTGCGTGTATCGGCTTCGGCTAATTGAATGATCAGCTTTAGCATAAATGTGATAGCAATCTTCATGATGAATTATGTTGATGCAATGCAAGGAAAAACTATTATAATCTTAGTTTATATGATTTATCCCGAACTGGTAAACTTAAGTTTGTTTTCCAGGAGTATTATCTTTCACTATTTTAATTCGACTTCAAGCAAATTTATTTATCGAAGTTCTTTGAGATCAAACATTTATATGGACATAGCAGCTCCTTAACAATTATTGAATTCGTCTGTTCTATATCGCTTCGCAACTGAACTTTCTCGCTCAGCTAGTGCATCTAATTATAGGGTGGCTATACCCATTCGAGAGATAGGTGTGTTATGTGATGTAATCTCAAAATAAACTTTGTTTAATGACATATCTTTCGCAATATCCCTCGACTAAATATTCAAAAATGTAATATGATTCATTATATATGTTTATTGTGCAACGTTTTGTATGGTTGAATGTCAATTTATAATGTTTCAAATAGAAACATCGCTGCTACGGTTTATAATAATGGATCATTCCGGTTATATGGCAACAGCCAATCGACTCTATAATGCTGACACATGTACAGTATGTCATGTATAAAAAAGTAACCTGTATTAATAATTGAGTGGCAGCTCAATCAAGTTGGCATGGGCTTTAGGTTGCACGCATTTAACATGTCATCCCTATTTTAATCGATTATCTGGTTTTGTAGACCTGACTCAGCTCAAATTCGTTAACTTAATAGTTTATGTTGAATCTAAATATATTAATAATCTTTTGTTCAATTGAATATTCACGTTTATTATGAAATTAGGAGTTTCAACTTGACTTTTATGATTATTTAAATACAATTGTTATTTCAAGTTCTTCTATGGTGGTTTTTACAAATAAAGCTGTTTATTCATAGGTTATTTTCTTCGCTTCAGGTTGGTTTGAATCGAACTCAGAAATTCAATTGTTCTTGCTTTCAAAAATATGTTTATGTATTATATTATAAACATTTACGCAAAATATGTTTATACTAAATCTAATTCTATATCTCAGATGTAAATTATAATTGTTTATTTTCAACCGTAGCTTATTTATATGAAATACAAATTCAAATAAGCATGCATCGTTCCATTGTTACCACTAAACCCCTACGTTTTGAGTACATGTGTTGAATATTTATGAGGTGTCGGTCAGTGCCTAGTTAATGAATCATCAGCAGAAACAATGAGTTGAGTTCTATGAAATAGTGGGCATTCAAATGGGTGCAACAGCATGAATTGACACGTCTGTGTACGATTCAACATCAAAGCCAAGAGCGCTATGTAATATTTAATAATCAACAAGGTGCAACTGAGATGTTTCACAGCTGAGAGGTGTGACAAAAGAATATAAAGCTCTAAAGAGCGGACACCAAATATTAGTTTCTCAGTGAATATTTCGTTTTGGATTTTATTTTCACCATTGGTTCCCTTGTTTAACTGCAATATACATGTCACTTTGAAACAAAAAGTCATGTATATTGCTGTTAAAACATACATATAATCGGTAATAGCCTTTAGACTACAGGGTGGCAAAATCAACATGCACGACAAACATTCATTAAGAAGCCACGCACGTATTATTTAGCCACTTATCAGCTATAATACTAAGCAGCATGCAAATAATGGGTTATTATCCATAGTCGGCAGTTATGGCAGTATGACATGTACGACAAGCATTTATTCAGAACATACTTAAAAATCTACCACCAGCTACAATAATATATATGCTTAGAAATGTTCATCCCATATTCAATGAATAATACAAGCCTTTACTAAGATATGCGTCAAAGGACCATGGAGACTAGGACTCGACCTTTTATTCTTAGAATAGTAAACAAAGCTACACACATTCAGTTGAACTCTATCTAGTATTGATATAAGCTCTGCAGCCACGACATATTGTAACACATGTGATATTTGCATTCTCGAAATATGAAATATGGTCAAGAATAACTATTTTTATACATTATTATGCATATGTCAAATAATATATTTGATTACAAATTAAACAGTTAAGCAGTTATTATACGATAGCGGAATATTTTGAACATTTGAACACTCAGATATTGTCATTGTACAGCAAATAAAAATGAAAAATTTAGCGCGTATATGAATCCTAATTGGTCAAACAACATATGCAGAATCTCAAAACTAAGAAGTTTTAAGCCCAAGAGTCCGCTCCGCTTATGTGATGACAATGCTCAAGATGTATTCCTCACGACACCAAATTTTCAAATATATATAAACAAAGTTTTTCAATAAATTAGAGCTTAAAGTTGTAAAAGCCTGCTGCAACTGTTTTTGTTCCCGGGTACATAGTATTGTAAACGAATACGGGCGGCCATTTATGAATTATTTATTTTGTAAAGTATTTATACTCTCACACTGGTTTAAAATCATAACGCCCTATTAGTTAAAGCGACTTTGCGTCTGCAGTGTATGTTTGAACTTGGTCACATCGTATAGCTTTTTATGTTGTTTGATTACCATAATAATTTGGAAAACAAATAAAAACTCCAATGTGGACACGTCTTGATTCTATCTATTTTTAATAAACTGTAAACGGAATATGATCAAAACAAAATGATATTCTGGTGACAATTTTATAGCGATATAGATACCTTTCATCCAATTGAGAACTCATGCTAGCACCAATTAATGCTAGACGCATAAGTCATTTCAAACAAATCGAGATTTACATAACAACAGACTTACAATAGGGGGCACGGTGGCGTAGTTGGTATAAGCGCTAGCCCGCCAAGCAAGCATGAATCTGAGGGACGTGAGTTCGAATCCCCTCAAGCCCCAGGATTCATGTCAAATATGCAAGCCCCTAGGGATTAATCGATCGGTCTTTGGAATGGTGTGCAATTAAAATGTAAGATGGTTGCCCAAAGAACCCAGGTGAGTTCAACGGTGCGCCGTCAAATTGGCACATCGATTACTTACACCGATCGATAAAAAAACCAAAGCGTTATTAGTTAATATGCAACATGTCTTAAAGAAATTGTAGCGTTTAGTGGTATGGCTTAATACGCGCAATATAAATGAGCAAATTATTATTATTATTATAACAACAGTGTCGCTATGTGCTGCTATAGCTGTTCATGTCATTTAAGCAGCAGTGACCATGATCAGATGAACACTATGAATAAATTAATGGTATACTTCGTAATATAGGGATTATGTTCTACTGATACATCATTTATTAATGATTTTAACCTGAGAGAAAAAATAAATCATGAATGTTTTAAATGAATACACATTCCAAAATAACCAATATTGATGCGAAATGATATAGGATTAACAGTCACAGTGTGTTCCAAGGCAACTGTACAATCATGATCATCCCAATTAAATATGAGCATTTTATACAAAGAAGCCATATATTTGCTTTCAAATATAATATAATATGTATTAAAATAACGACAAATTGACTTCACAAAATAACATAGCATTGACGTTGCGATATGACGTTTTTGCAACGTTATTATTTTTATCCGGAACGCTTGGACATAAGGGCACAAGGACACAAGGTTTGCAAAGAGTTGACTTGCAATATGTCTGTTTTGTTTTATAATAATGGTGAGTAACTATTGATTTCCTCAATGCATCATCATTAAGCATGTTTGTATTTTCAAAACACAATTTACCAACACTTAATATTTGTCCCAAGACTAAAATAAATATACTTTTTATTTTATTGCTATTTCACGGTATATGAACGAGGTATCTCGCTCTCGTATAATTATTCGACGCCATATATGTTCAAGAGTGGTAAATCTAGCTTGTAAATTCATATCACGCTGAAAATGTTGCTATTCATTTTGACGCATTCAGTTGCGTTGACCCCTTTGGACCAAAAAAACACGTTCCCCTTCTCGCATTTGAACAAATATTGAGGTGCAGTTCGTGGACGTAGCTTTATGTAATGTGTGTCAAAATAGTTTGAAAGCTGGCGACAACATCTAAATATGTTTACTGGGGATAGCACAAAGACTTACGTATTATAAAAAGGGTTTACCGCAAATAATTATTGTATGACCCATCGTTATTTTGCTAATTCTTATAATCGTGAAAATGTGGCTTTTTTATTACGGTATCTTCTAGTTTCTTACGTTTTGCTTACTTTCCAATTTCCCATTCACTTGCATTCCATGCCGAGTTTGAGGCCTTTGAGTTTGTTAAAATCGTCACTACACTTCTAAAGGCGCAATATAACAAGGTGCGATTTGTAACGTTATCAGCAAAGGGTGTCGGTTTGGTTTAATCATTATATTTTTCTGATACTTTTGTTTTAAATTACACAAGAAATAAATCTCTTTAACATCAAGACTTTTGAAATGATCACCCAATATAAATGTTATGCCCGTGTATACTCACATCGTTGAAATGGCATGTAACTTTGACGAGGACATTACTTCAGCAGCATGTGTGTTGTCTTGGAATTCACTTGTATTCGTTAAATGTAGTAAAGCACAAATCATTGTTAAAATAATAACAATCTTCCATACAACTTGATGCTCTCGGCTCTTGCGCTGTTTTCCAAATGTCGTATTAAAATTAACAACGGAACGGTAGGAATATAAAAACAAAGTTTAAATCAAAAATACTTTAGAATTCCCCACACACTTAGGCGCAAGACTATCGAAACTTAGACGGACTGCTTTTTTATAGATAGTTAAAAGCAAAAATTTGTCTTTGGTCGACATGTAGGCAGATAGGCACATGAAAAGTATTGTAAATACATGTTTCGATGTTTACATGGTGGACAGATAGACAGGTAGACAGGTGGACAGGTAGACAGGTCGGCACATTGAAAATTTGTAAATACATATTTTGAATTTTACATGTATATGGTGGACAGGTAGACAGGTGGACAGGTAGACAGGTCGGCTCATTGAAAGTTTTGTAAATTCAAATTTCAACATGTACATGGTCGGCATGTAGACAGGTAGAAATGTGGACAGGTAGACAGGTCGGCACATTGAAGGCATAGTTTACGACATTTTACCAATGTTATTATTAATCATGTACTTACATCTGCATTTAAACTACTGAAATCACACCGATCAACTCCTTTATGTATAAATGCTCATTAAAAACACTATGGTAGTTTGCGTTTGCTAGCACATATTTCACAATTAAACGATGTTGATGAGCCTATTCCATCTTTCCATTCAATAAACATTGCCAAATCTACCTGTCCACCTGTCCACCTGTCTACCTGTCTACCTGTCTACCTGTCCACCTGTCTACCTGTCCACCTGTCTTGAAACTCATGAAACATCAGTAACCGCATAACCTCCTTTGTGTGAACTATTTTTCATTGTGTGGGGAATTCTAAATCTTAGCCCTGTTTTTTTGTGAAATTCAAAGAGCGAACCATCTTTTAATTATATCATACTTCTGCGAAAAATAAAATATAATTAGACTTATCATTGTTAGGCTTAATGATAATATTTATATGGATTCCTAATTGATTTAATAATGCAATTGTGTACTATTGTATCTCTAGATATATGGTTTGGTTTCTAAAATACGGCTGATTTTGTCTCTCTCAATGAGAGGCAAAGGTAAAGGTATAATATTTGAGGTTTCCCGATACACAAAAATAGCGTTTTTTGATTAAGTAATTATTATGGTTTTAAAGAACATGGTCGAGGGCAAGCGCGGAAGAGGGAGGCCAACACTGCAATGGAGTGACAACATCACCCGATGGACGGGCCTCAGCTTCGAGAAGGCCAATCGTAATGCCCAAAACCGATAGAGATGGAGGTTCGTGACCAGCAACGTCAATCGACACGCCACCTGTTAAGGGAGGGAAGAAGTCTATGTTACCCGGTTCATATCGTTTGTTGTATGGAACGAGTGCCTAGTAACTTTAAAATGTTTGGTTCAAATATAAATATAGCTGCATCATTTCAATAAGATAAATCTAGCTCTGTCAGGAATTAAACTCCGGCAGTCGGGTGCACTTACCGCTTGAGCTCACCCGCCTGATCCATATGGGGTTTTATGTACTCTATTTATATATGAATGAGTGCATTATGACAAAATCGATAGAGATGTAGGACACACACATTCCAATTAAGATTACTCGGTGAACTTGATCTAGTTTTTTGCAAAAATGACAGAGATGTTTAATGCTGGTGGAAAAATATGTTTATATTTTCGCATTTCAACATATACAATTGATAAACCGAGCGTGATTAAAAGTGCAAGCATGTCACTATTCTAGAATCGGAACAGAAATAAGCTGGATGTTTTAAATCAATGGAATTCATATGTTATTAAATATAACGGACAAGATGATGATGTGATTAATTTGGTTACTCATATTGTGGTTAATAGAGATGATAAAGCAAGATTTAATAGGACCGCCGATCTGCACAGTTTAATGCAGATGTATGGAGTTATAAACGACATTATATATTGTGTATATATTACATCCGAAGGAACAAAAAATGAATGATAAATAGATAGAAGATGCGACCACACTGAAAGAGTATGTACAACTACTCTTTTAAATAATATCAAGTGACTTTGAATGAACACATGTATCTTCATAAACCACAAGGCCGGTTTTTAAAAACCTACATGTTATGTTCCAATTAAATACCGATTATTTAATCAAAGAGATCCGATACCAATTTGGTTAGTACCCTTTGCTTATTTTATATATAATCATAAATGTAATGTTCCAAATAAATACCGATCATCAAATGAAACCCAATTAATAACACATGTGTTTTATTTACATAAACCATATATACGACCACATACAATACATTATAATTAAATTGTTTTGTTAGCAAATTGCGTTTTGAAACTCATCCTTGATAAATTTATTCATTTACAGCTTATAGAAATGATACATTTACTTACATGACATTAATAAAGTACATTAT
>LQRL01160289.1:4892-15242 GCA_001703475.1 Hydroides elegans
ATACTTTAAAGATTTTAACTTAAACTTGATTCCACAAAACATTTGATTACTATTTCCACTTTACTTATATCTAACTTTAAAGATTTAAATTTAAACTTAATTCCTCAATACATTTGATTACCATATCAAGCATTTCTTATGTAAAATTCTTTAAAATCGATATGAATGAAAGCTAATAAAGTAAAAATTAAAAATTCAACTAACGAATATCGACTTTATAAATATAAACTATAACGAAAACCACCATACCTGTATGCCGAGATTAACATTTTACCGACCAACGTCGTTTTTAACATCGCAACGACGTGGTGTCCGAGCAGTTATTCGCGTCGCATCGCCGGTCAGGGATTTCTTCTTTGGCCGCTCTACCTGTAAAAAAACCTGCAATGAAGATGGACAAGAGGTTTTAGTGATAGAAATGGTCAAATAAAGGTTCATAAAGGAATCAGGGTCTACTAAGATATTTCTGACTTTTTAGACTTATTTATTAGAGAAGAACCATTTACAAATTGGCTTAATTGCTTAGCTTTACTTTTGTTACATATAGTTTTTTTCATTAAAAAAAAAATTAAAACAAAGTGTGAGAAACTTATATTGACATTAATACATGTAAAAACCTATAAACTTCATTAAGAAATAATTGAGCAAGCAAGTAAAGTTAAATGCTATCAAAATATGTTCACATTAAATTAGATATGCAATATTAATTACTTTTAAAATTGTATTCTAATAGCATTGGCAATCATACAACAACTGGCGGGCAAAAACCTCGTGAGGCAGCAGTCAAGTGATTATTTCAGATAGGGCGAACCCCCGCGATAGTTCGAAATACTCGTATGAACCGATAAACTGATTACGTGCTTTTACAAGACACTTTTGGATATTGTAGCGATCGATAATGATATTTTTTCCGTAATTGTATTTAGCAAAACTGATATTGAAAGTCTATTTTAAGCGCTTTTTTGGTACAATTTCAAAATATAAATAAATTTTCTTATAAACCAAAATCATTTGATAAGCTTTTGAAATCGCAGACTTTTGATTTATAGATCTACGTCACTTTTGACCGGTGGTGGTGGCTTTTGACCGACGGGATTTTTGCCTTCGCATCTTGAAACTAAAGACTATATCTTGACCTTATACACAGCATGATATTTTGAAGCAAATAGCTCATGGGAAGATGTTCAATCATAGTTTTTTTATCACCATAAGAGTTAAATTACACAAACATTAAAACCATAAACATTTAACCAATATTTACCATGGGAAATTACAAGCGTATCAAATTATGAACAAATATATGTAATTTAAGTAAGCCTTTTAGTTAATTACATTTTTTTTTAAAGTAACAATAATTATTTAGCAAATAAATAGTAAATAATCCGTTTTCAAACCACAAGTTTTGCTAAGAAATAATTTTAAAAATACCTGGTCAAGAACAGATTTGACATAATTTCAATTAAGAAATTTACATGAATAGCATTGAACTTCAGCACTTTAATTTTATATCGTTATGAATGATTAATTAAAAGCCCTATACTCTTACTTTTAATCATACTATCCAACATAGAAAATATCTAAAATAGCATATATTATAAAGCAAACCAACATACCTGCAAATTAGGCCTTACACTAAATTATAAGTGGAATCCATTTTTCAGAATTCCACCATGCCATCACTTTTGCTGGTTGCTGTTCGACATCTCGCTGGTTCCGCTTGGCCAAACAGTTCCAGGGCCGCGATCCCGATGGTTCCGCCTGGCCGCACGGTCAGGGCCCTGTGATAAATCTACAATGAAGATGAACAAATAATTTTAGTGGAAGAAATCGTGATATATCAACACGAAAATAGTCATAAAGGACATCAAGGACTACTAAATGTTTAATCAAAATATAATTCTTATTTTTTTAGAGGTTATTTACTTATTAGAGAAGAGCCATTTGTATACAAATTGGCTTTATTGCATATGCACTTCTGTTACAAATATAGTTTTTTTAATTCGATAATTAATCATATGTTAGGTTTAATTTACAAACTTGCATCTGATTGGGTTGTATTTAAGGGAAATTAGCCACGGGACAATGATCATGGAATACTCGCGTTGTAAATAAATGTAATTGTGATATAGGAATCATCGTACAAAATAACGCTTAATTAAAGTCGCATATAAATAGTGTATACTTCATTATTTTACATTACGAAAGCCGAAACAAGCAAAAAACTACTCGCAATCGGTTAAATAGCAACATTCATACACAAATTTGAGCAAAAGTAAAATCCAGGTAGACCAGAAGTCACGTGATTTATTCAATTAAGGGTGAAAGCACCTCTGAAATTTAAATACATGCTTTTATAATAAATGAACTTTCTCATTATATGAACAGGTTAGCAGATTGCATGCGTGTATAGAAAGGTCCCTTTAATATCGTAAGCAACCGGTAATGACATTTTGCCGTAATTGCAATAAGCCATGATGATATTTCAGTTCTATTTTGCCTTATGTTAAATTTTAAGATATTAATCAAACAGATCCATATTAATCAAATAGAATGAATGTTTTTAACATTTCGAAATCGCGGGTTTTATACACTCTTTTGCTCACCATTGGATTTAGCCCTTGCACTTTATATTATGGCATTTTAGTGAACGGAGCTTAATCTGTTTTTTATTTAAACATTTTAAAAGACAAATTGAATCGATAAGCCCTTTGAAGGATATTCAATCACATTTTTATCTTTATTACGAAAATATATATTAGACATACATTTATACACTCAAAATTCAACCAAATTATAATCATGGATATTGATTACGAATAACATCTTTTTCAGTTACTTTTTTTCTCTTTAAAACAAGATTCTGATATTAAAGGCTAAACCACCTGTTTATAGTTATTGACAAGAAAAACTCATTATTGAATATATGATTTACATTAAAACTTAATTCCTGGTGACCATACATTTGATTGCAGTTTAACACCAGTACTTTTTAAAAATTAAATACTATTGTGTCAATACGAATGAAAACAAATTTATTTGATAATCAAAATCCCTATACTCTTACTTTTAATCATATCATTCAAAAGAAAATGTACAGACTTCTAAAAGTAGCAATAGATTATAAAGAAAACCATCATACCTGCATGCCAAGATCCACTTTCCATCGGCGACCGTCGTGTTTAAGGCCGCGTCGACGTGGCGTCGCAGCTGCATAAGTGCTGCACCGCAAAAGAGGACTTACATATTATCTTACACATTATGTTTGCTGGTTGCTGGCCAACATTTCGCTGGTTCCGCCTGGTCGCGCGGTCAGGGAATTCATCTACCCGTAATATAAACGTGAAATAAAGATGCATAAAAGTTTTAAGTGAAAGAAATGGCGTCATATCAGTGGGACAGGAGCATTAGGACATCATGGCCTACACAATTTCTAAACGAATATCTCTTTACTTTTTAGACATTGATTTTGAAATCAATTTCTTTGTAAGAAAAGAGCCATTTACATACAAATTGGCTTTATTGCTTAGCTAATTTTGTTACAAAAAAAGTTTTTTTTTCATTTAATAATTGTTTAAAACAAATTAATAATACACGTAAAAACCTATAAAAGCTCATTTAAAAGTTATTGAGCAAGCCAGTTAAGTTATGTTATCAAAATATGTTTTTATTTATATATGCATAGTATATATATATTTTTATTGTATTTGTATTAGCATTTGACAATCATACAAAAAAACTGGCGGGCAAAAACCACGTGGGGAAGCAGTCACGTGATTATTTTCAGATAGGGGGAAAGCCCGCGATAGTTTGAATCGCATTATTTTTTAAATATGATAAATATAAATCTGCAAGTGAATACGCTTTCAATCGTGCGTCTCACTAAATGATATATTCGTAAGAACAGATTAACAGATTGCGTCTTTTACAAGATACTTTTTGATATGATAGCGATCGGTTCTAATGCTTTTTTGCCGTAGTTGAAATAAGCAATACTGATATTGAAGATTTTTTATAAAACTTATTCCAACTGACCAAAATAACTTAATGATCACTGTTTTTGAAATCGCGGGCTTTTGATTTATACGGCACCTTTGACTGGTGGTGGTTTTGCCCAACGGGTTTTTTTGCCCTCGCATCTTTTTATCACCAAAGAAATAAAGATGCATAAAAGGTTTTAGTGAAAGAAATGGCGTCATATCAGTCGGACAGGAGCATTAGGACATTTTTTATCACCATATTATCTATATTACACATACATTCATATCCTAAACATTTAACCTTTTTTTCAAATTATAAGCCGTTCAGCTAATTACATTGTTAAATTCATAATCAGTTCTAAATAAATAATTAATAATCCGTTTTTTTAATCACCAGTTTTTGTAAAGGAATACTTTAAAACTATCTGGTAATAGAGCAAAGATTTAATAAAATTCTAATTCTCAAATTTACATAAATACCATTGAATGCCAGGACTTCTTTGAATTAAATTTATTATGAACGATATCAAATTCATTTAATAATTAAAACACCTTACTCTTACTTTAAATTATGGTATCCAATAAAGAAAGACTTCTAAAATAGCATAGATTATAAAGAAAACCACCATACCTGCATGCCAATAGCCACTTTCCAAAGGTGAGCTTCGTGGTTTACGCCGCGTCGTTGTGGCGTCGCAGCACCGCAAACTAGGACTTACTCAGAATTCCAGCATGGTTGCTGGTCAAAATCTCGCTGGTTCCGCTTGGTCGCACGGTCAAGGGTTTCAACTGGGGCCGCTCTACCTGTGATAAGCCTGCAATGAAGATGAACAACAAGTTTTAGTGAAAGAAATGGCGTCATATCACCACAGAAAGGGCCATCAGGGACTGCTCAATGTTTAATAGATTATCTCTTTACTTTTTACAAGTTAATTTTAAATTTATTTATAAGAGAAGAACCATTACATACCAATTGGCTTTATTGCTTAGCTTCTTTTGTTACAAATATTTTTTCATCATTTAATTATTATTAAAACAAATTAGCGGATATGTGTGAGAAACCTATATAGACAAACCAGTAAAGTTATGTGATCAAAATAGCATATTTCACATATGTAATGTACATTACTTTTTATTTTATTTTAATAACATTGACAATCATACAAAAATGTGCGGGCAAAAACCACGTGGGACAGCAGTCACGTGATTATTTCAGATAGGGTGATAAGCCCGCTATAGTTTGATAAACATTCATTTTTAATATATTAAAGATAAATTTGCAAATAAATACGCCTTTAACCGTGTGTTTTCAATACATGGTATTTTCGTAGAAACAGATTAACCGATTACGTGCTTTTACAAGATACTTTTGGAAATGGTAGCGATCGGTAATGATATTTTGCCGTAATTGCAATACGCAGTACTGATATAGCGGGCTTTTGATTTATACGACACATTTGACTGGTGGTGGTTGTGCCCAACGTTGTTTTTGCGCTTGCATCATACAACTATGATATCTTGACATTAAACTCAGCATAAATATTTTGAAGCAAAGAGCGCATGATAGAATATTCAATCACATCATTTTTGTATCATCATATTATCTATATTACACATGCTTTCGTCCCCTAAACATTTAACCAATATTAACCATTGCAAATTACTAAACCTTTCTGTTAATTAAATTAAACTAATCTAGTTCCGAATAAATAATAAATTATCCGTTCTTAAATCACCAATTTTTGCAAAGAAATGATAAAAAACATCTGGTAATAGAACTTTGAATAAATAGAATTTAAATTATCAAATTTAGATAAGTACCGTTGAACTCGAAAACTTCTTTTATTAAACATCATTATGATCACTAAATTTATTCATTAAAATCCCTTAACTCTTCATGAAATTTACATAAATACCATTGAACTCCAGCACTTACATAATTATGATACATTGTAAATATTATAATAAATAATAGCCACTAAATTTATAAATTGATATCCCTTAACTCTTCACTTGAATTATGCTATCAGAAGATCACGACTACAATCCCAAAGACTTTTAAATATGCATCGATTATACAGAAAACCACCATACCTGCATGCCAAGATCCACTTTCCATCGGCGAGCTGCATGGTTTACGCAGCGTCGACGTGGCGTCGAGTCGCGACGCAAAATATGACTTACAAGAAATTATGTGTTGAACTAGTGGCTGGTCGACATTTCACTAGTTCCGCTTGGTCGCACAGTCAGTGGTTTCATTCGGGCCGCCCTACCTGTTAAAAACCTGAAATAAAGACGAACAAATGGTTTTAGTGAAAGAAATGGCGTCCTATCACCCCGGACAGGAGCATAAAGACATCAGGGCCTACAAAAAATGTCTTAACGAATATCTCTTACTTTTAATACGTTAATTTTAGATTAATTTATAAAAGAAGAATCAGGTGCATATAAATTGGCTTTATTGCTTAGCTACTTTTGTTATAAATAGTTTTTTTTTTTTCATTTAATAATTACTTAAACAAATCAACGCATAAATTTGAGAAACCATATTCTCCACCTATATAGACATATGATATGCATAGCAATCTATAAAAGTTCATTTGAATTCAGTTGAGCAAGTCAATAAAGTTATAATTTATCAAAATAACATATTTCATGTATGCAGTGTATATTACATTTTCATTGTATTCAAATAGCATTTGACAATCATACAAAAATGCGTGGGCAATAACCACGTGGGGCAGCAGTCACTTGATTATTTCAGCTAGGGTGAAAGCCCGCGATAGTTAGATAAGCATATGTTTTTTTTTATATATTGAAGATAAATATGCAAATACATGTAATTACGCTTTAAACCATGCGTCTTTCAATAAATGGTCTATTCGTATGACCAGATAAACGGATGGCGTCTTTTTCAAGATACTTTTTGATATGACAACGATCGGTAATGATATTTTTTACCGTAATTGCAATAAAAATACTGATTATTGAAAGTCTAAAATGTGTTTATTTTTGTATAATTTCAAAAAAGATATTAAACTCATTCGTATCAACCAAAATAAATCAATGGTTTTTGAAGTCGCGGGCTTTAGATTTATACGATACTTTTGACCGGTGTTTGTGGCTTTTGCCTGACGGGGTGATTGCCCTCGCATTTTAAAACTGAAGCAAAGGGCCCATTTTAAAAATATTCAATCATATTTTATTTTTATCACCTACTGATGTATCCTAATCGAATAACACCGAATTTTTGCGATTGTGTAAAAGTGAAATGCCAAATCATATTGATATTCATTGGACTAAATTAAAGTCCTCTAGCTGCAACTACATTCCAAATTTCAAGAATCTACTCCTATACTAAATATGCACAATGTCGGGAATGGGAGGCGATTTCGAGGCTAAAATCGGCTAAGTCCCCCATTCACTTTACATGGTGGACTTAGCCGTTTTTAGCCTCGAAATCGGCTCCAATTCTCAACATTGTGCATATTTACGATAGAAGTAGATTCTTGAAAGTTGGAATGTAGTTGCAGCTAGAGGACCTAAATTTAGTCCAATGAATATCAATTTGATTTGGCATTTCATTTTTACACAATCGCAAAAATTCGGTGTTATTCGATTAGGATACATCAGTAGTGGATATCACACCTACATTCATTTAACCATGGTAAATTACTAGCGAAGCAAATTATGAACACATATATGTAAATGGAAGCCTTTCAATTAATTTCATTTTTCTTAAAAGCAATAATCACATTCAAAATAAATAATAATCTGTTTTTAAATAACCAGTTTTGTCAATAATCACTTATGAACCAAATGGTAATAGAACAGATCTTATAGAATTTTAACTTTGAATTTTACATAAATACCATTGAACTCCAGCACTTTTTAAATCAAATATGACAATGAATGAAAGCCACTATATTTATAAATCAAAATCCCTTTACTTCTCACTTGAATTATGAATTCAATTATCAGAATTGATTAAGATCACGATTACAATATCTAGACTTCTAAAAATACATAGATTATACAGAAAACCACCATACCTGCATGCCAAGTTCCACTTTCCATCTGCGACCTTCGTGGTTCACGTGGCGTCGCACCGCGGCTGCATAAAGCAGCGCCGCAAAATAGGCCTTACCCGGTCGACATCTCTGGTTCCGCTTGGTCAGGGCCCTGTGATAAACCTGCAATAAAGATAAACCAATCGTTTTAGTGAAAGAAAAGGCGTGATATCAACCCAAACATGGTTATAAAGGCATCCGGGACTGCAACATGTTAAATCGAACTATATTTCTTACTTTCTAGATGTATTCATTTATTAGAAAAGAGAGATTTACATACAAATTGGCTTTATTGCTTTGCTATTCTAGTTTCATAGTTTTTTCTTTTTAATGATTATTTAAAATTAATTAACGGATAAGTGTGAGAAACCTATATAGACATATAATACACGTAACACTTATAAAAGTTCATGTTAAAATAATTGAACAAGCTAGTAAAGTTATTCGTCATCAAAATATGTTCATATTTAATATAGGTAATGACATTTTTTTTATTGAATTTTTAATAGCATTTGACAATCATACAGAAAATGCGCGGGTAAAAACCACGTTGAGTAGCAGTCACGTGATTATTTCAGCTAGGGTGAAAGTCCGCGATAGTTTAAAACACATTGTTTTTAATATTAAAGATAAATAACCAAATGAATTAAGTTTTCAATCATGCGTCTCAATAAAAGGTATACTCGTATGAACAGATTAACAGATTGCGTCTTTAACAATATACTTTTCGATATGATAGCGATCGGTAATGGTATGTTTGCTGTAATCGCAATAAGCAATACTGATTTTGAAGGGCCTTTTTGTAACATTTCAAAACAGAAATAAATCTATTTCCTATTGACCAAAATCAATTAATGATAAGTTTTTTAATCGCAGACTTATAATTTATAGGCACCTTTGACCGGTGGTGGTGCCCAACGGGGTGTTTGCACTCGCATCTTAAAACAATGACTATATTTTGACATTTAACTCAGCATAAACATTTTGAAGCAAAATCAATCACATCATTTTTTTATCATAATATCGATATTATGTATTTATACACTAAATATTTAACCAATATTAACCATTGCAAATAACTAACAATAAGTCTTTCATTTAATTACATTAAACAAATCTTGTTGCAAATAAATGATAAATTATCCGTTCTTAAATCATCAGTTTTTGCAAAGAAATACTTAAAAACCATCTGGAAATATAATAGATTTAATAGAATTTTAATCCCAAAATTTACATAAGTACCGCTGAACTCAAAATACGTTTAAAATAATCAAATATCATTTTAATGGATAGAAAATAAATTCATTAATTAAATCCATACACTCCTACTTTTAATTATACTATTTAACAAAGACAAGCGCCAAACTACTAAAAATAGTAATAGAATATAAAGAAAACCACCATACCTGCATGCCAAGATTTATTGGCTATCGATGAACATTGTGTTTTACGCCGCGTCGACGTGGCGTTGTAGCTGCATAAACGCGATGCCGCAAAATTGGACTTACACGAAATCATTGTGGAATCCATGCTCAGAATTCCAGCATGCGTTTTCTAGTCGATATCCCGATGGTTCCGCTTGGCCGCATGGTCAGGGCCCTGTGATAAACCTGCAATTAAGATGAACAAATTGTTTAAGTGAAAGAAATGGTGTGATATCAGTACAAAAATGGCATCAGGGACTACTAAATGTTTAATCGAATTATCGAATTATAATTCTTACTTTTTAGATGTAATCGATTTATTAGAGAAGAGCCATTTACATACACATTGGCTTAATTGCATATGCACTTTTGTAACCAATAGTTGTTTTTACATTTAATAATTATTCAAAACGAATTAACGGATAAGTGTGAGAAACAGACATATAATACACGTAAAACTTATAAAAGTTTATTTGAAAATAATTGAGCAAGCCAGTAAAGTTATATGCTATCAAAATATATTCATATATTATATATACACTGTATATTACTTTTCCATTGTATTTTTATTAGCATTTGACAATCATACAGGAAATGCGCGGCCATAAACCACGTGGGCTGCAGTTACGTGACTAATTCAGCAAGAGTGATAAGCCCGCGATAGTTTTAAAGAAGGACACCCCACGACCAAATTTTTAAAAAGTGTTTATTTGAGTATATTATCGCTTGTAACATTGAAATATGCAAAAAGAAATCACATTCAGAAAAATATTTTTTACAACTAGAAATGTGTCCGTTGGAGCACGAATGGCCCACTACTTATAAAGTTGAAGCGCCATTACGGGTTGGCTTTCTAGAAATTTCGCGATATTCGAGACA
>LQRL01160291.1:1867-15078 GCA_001703475.1 Hydroides elegans
GCCCCAGCGCTGATCTTAGCAGTCTCGTGAAACAACCATCGATTCTCTTTGCCAGTGTCTCTGTGAGTGTCCATGCTGCACTTCCATATAGGAAAACTGACTCTACCGTTGAGCGGAACAGTCGCGTCTTGGTCTTTCTAGACAGTGTCGATCTCCAAATTCTGCTCATCTTGTTGTGTGCTGCCCATGCTAGGCCTATTCTCTTTGCTATATCGGCTCTTGAGCTGCTTACTAGGGATCCCAAATAGGTGAAATCATCTACTTCTTCGAGTATGGAGCCGTCACTGGTTTATATATCTATCTTGCTAGGACAGTTAAAGGTCATCACTTTGGTTTTCTTTGGGTTGGCCATCAGGCCTATTGCCGCTGCCGCAGTTTCAACTCTATCGAGCAATGTTTGTGCCTGTTTGACTTGTTCACTTATCAACGCGATATCATCGGCGAAATCAAGGTCGGATATACATACAGGTCTTATTCTTCTGCTTTGTCGACGTTGTATCTGGAACCCTAGTTCTTCTTCTCTTCCGTTTATTGCTTTTCCAAGTGCGTAGTCCAGTGCTATGATAAAGAGGTACGGAGCGAGGGTGTCACCCTGTAGTACTCCAGCAAGGATGTCGAACAGTTCCGTTTCACCATCTGGAGATAGCACTTTTGCTTTAGTGTCCGTGTATATAACTTCTATTGCTCTCACTAGCTTTTATGGTATACCGTATGCTCGTAGAATCTTGATCAGTTTGCCGCGATGTATAGTGTCGAAGGCCTTTTTGAAATCTATGAAGATGATTATGGCTGGGAGATTCTTATCTTTGATACCTTCAATAAATCGTCGAAGGGCTAACATTTGGCTCGTTGTTGTTCTCCCCGGTCTTAATCCATTTTGGTTTATTCTTAGGTGAGGTTCTATCGCTGGTCGGATACGATTGAGGATCATTCTGTTGTATGTCTTAGCTACTAGCGAGCTTAGGCTTATTCCTCTGTAGTTGTTGCCTTTTGAGAGATCACCGGTTTTAGGTATAGGTATTATATTCATAATCGACCACTGTTCTGGTTTTCGTCCTTCTAGTAGAGCCCTATTGCAGAATACTAGGATCTCCTCGTCTAGGTTACATCTTTTCAGTACTTCAGGAGGGATATTGTCTTCTCCGCATGCTTTACCCTCTGTGATCGAACGCTTTGCGTTGTTGTATTCTTCCATCGTAAATGGCCCATCATTGATGTTTAATTCTTCTATTATTTGGTCGATTTCTTCGTCCTGTCCCCCGATATCAGGGGGGCTGCCAAGTAAACCCTGGCAGTGCTTGAACCAGTTTGCTGTTCTCTCTTTTTTGGTGTCGCCTTCTATCTGTCCTTTTCTACTTGCCTTTCTTCCACTTATTTCATTTATCAATTTCCAACTAAGTTTATATTGGTTGTCATGTTGTGCATTTTCTATCTGGTTTATCTTCATAGAAATAGTTTCCTCCTCTAACTCATCATACATCTCGTAAAGGTTTGTGTGTGCTTTTCTTAGTAATTCCCTGGAAGCTTCATCAGGATTTTGTTGATATTTTTCGAAGGCTTCTACTACAACTTCTCTATCTAAGTTGAGTCTTATATCATCGCTTCTTTGTTGTTTCCTTGTGCCTTTTATTTGTGGAAGGACTTCTTTTGCCGCTTCTTCATTTGCTCTGATAAAGCGCTCATACTCTTCGGTGGCTGACTCGTTTTCAAGTGTTAAAGCGTGAAATCGATTCTTTACCGTTAGTGTGTATCTCTCCTGCAGTTCTCCGTCTTCCTTGAGCATTTTCCAGTCGTGTCTTATTTTTCTCATGGTCCCTTTATGATTCGATCGAAGGCTTAATCTTACTTTTGCAGAAACTATTCTGTGATCCGATCCAATGCTAGCAAAATTGTTGTATGTCTGGGCATCTTTGACGCTGTTTCTCCATTTTTTCCGTATCAAAATATAATCCAGCTGGTACTTGTCTCCGTTTGGTGATAGATGACTCCAAAGCTTTGATTTTGGCTTTTGGAACGAGGTGTTACATATTTTTAGACCGAATTCTTGAGTAAGTTCCACCAGTTTTTCTCCGTTTCTGTTGGTTTCTTTGTGAAAAGTGAATCTTCCATCTGTACTGCCTACTCGGGCGTTAAAGTCTCCCATAACAACCAAAACATTGTGTCGCGGTACCGTTGAAATCGCGCGTCTCATATCATCGTAGAATTCGTCTACAACATCTTCCTGTTCGATGTTTGTTGGAGAATATGCGTTGATCACCGTTGTTGCTGGGTTTCCCGAGAAACTTGCTACTATAACTCGTCTTCCAAATGATTTGATGTTAAGAAATGATTTCTTTGCTTTAGAACTAATGATGAATCAAACTCCTCCAATTGAGGCCCCTTGTCCATTCTTCCAAGCTGAGTGTGTTATCAATAAAGCTCCCTGTGTGTATTCATATCTAAATGGTTCTTCATGAAAAATGCGGTGTTCCTGCATACCGAGAATTTCTATTTGTGATTCTTTTATTTTGAAAGCTAGTTCTTCTCTTTTGCTCTTTTTTGATAATGTTCTCGTGTTAAGACTTGAGATGAAAACAGTCTTGTTGCATTGCATGTGCACCATCTTGGTCGACACTGCTCCCGGAGGTTGTTCTGTTAGGGACTTGAATCCTAGTGTTGTTTATGTTTCGATCCATGACAGGTTTTCTGTCGCTAAATGACGATGTAGTTCGCGACGCCTACATCCGTGGTTTAGATTGCTGGCCGTTGGAGTAAGCAAGACTCTCTTCCGCCCTTTGCCGTTGGGAAATGAATTCCTTATCCGCCGAAGACTGCAATCCGCCTCCTCAGAACATGTGATTGTGTCCCGCCCCTCATCTAGATTAGCATGCCGGCAAGGCAAGCTACCAGGGTATGGCCGGGATTTCACTACATCCCTTCTTGGAGCCCCTAGATGAGAAGTGGGTGACCACTCCAGATTAGGTCACCGAAAGAACCAGCGTGGACCAGATTGTTTGAGTGAGCTACTTTTAAATGTGCCTTTTGATTTTTTGCATCTGCAGTTCGCTCCTTGACTAGATCTGAATATCACAATCGACATCTGACTACATTCTACTTCCTAGGTGTTAGTCTACATTCTACTATGTATCATGCTGTAATCATGCTGTACATAGGTTGTTAATACTGTTTTTAAGCACATATAAAGCAAAAGCATGCTAGTTGTACGTCATTTAGTAGGAGATGGATTATATTTAGCTCATCTATTGTAAGTATTCCTTTGAGATCTTAAAACAGTATTCCTATTTGTATCATATCGAATGCTTTTGACATAAACATTTGACTAATACATTTTTTAACATAAACTCGAGCACATTACTACGCATCAATCGAATTTATCCCTGACATATCGTAAACACCCATTCAGGAAACAAATAGACTTCATCATAGCAAATAAATTATGGAAAAGAAACAACATTGACTCATATTCCTGAACAATAGTAGATAGTAGATAGCAACCACCGCCACGTGAAACCCTCATTTAATCTGAATTATAGAAAAATATACAACAAAACAGCAAACATTAAAAATGACTGTGAGCCATCTAAAAAAATCAAGAAATCGCGGATGAATATAAAGCTATAGTTGAAAATAAACTCCAAATATTAAATGTACATCAAACCAAAATACATGGAGCAAAATATGTGAAGTGTGCATTAGTAGCTCAGAAGAATTTAAACCACGCCTTAGAAAGAAAGGAAACCCGCATAATGAGCATATTGACACTCTATCACAGCATCAAAAAAAGTCTAAGACTAAAAATAAACAGTGAAAAAGATCCGGAAAAGCGAGATAAATTGAAGAAATTAAGAAATAAAACGCTAAAATCAATCGAAATCATCCAACAAAAAGAAAAAGAAGATAAGCTAACAGACATAATCAGTGAAATAAACAACAGTAAAGATGACAGTCGCCGTATGCTTAAAGCAGTGCGTGAAATTAAGCGATTGAGTGACAATAATATATAAATACAAAATAACCAAGGAAATTATGAAATTATATAGGAAATAACGAAAATAAAATTAAATTAATCGCAAAACATTTCACATCCGTTTTTCGAAACGAAAATGCGATTCCACTACCAGACTACCGAAAACGACACTGCAGAACCCATTTACTGTAGAGGAATTACAGAATGCAATAAAATTATTGAAAAACAATAAAGGTGATGGTTGTGATTTACTAAGAGCAGAACACCTCAAATATGCACCAGATCTCCTATACGAGGAAATAGCAGAACTAATGAATAATGTCGTAGAAACTGGATAATTCCCAAAAGAACTGAAGATAGGGCTTCTCGTACCACTTCAAAAACCAGGAAAGAAAAGGGACCACCAGAAAATCTCAGACCAGTGATACTACTATCAAAACTCAGGAAGGTGCTAGCAATATGCACAATAACGAGAATAAATGCGAAAGTAAGGAAAGATATAATACCAAACATTCAAGCAGCATATAGTGCCGGAAGGAGTACCACTGAACTCGTTTTCGCATTTAAACTACTAGCAGAGAAAGCAATTGCTAGTAGTGACTACGAACTCAGTATTCTTATGTTGGATATGTAATAAACCCGGCCTTCGTGAACCCAATTAACCTCTTTCTTTAAGAACACTCTACTAAACTCTATCTGGACCGCATTTCCCCTCTTATTCTTAAATATATCCAATAATTGAACAATAGTTTGGTACTTTAACAAATAGCTTAGCAAATACTTTTGTGTAAGTTTCGTACTTCAAATCATAAGTTAGAAATTGAAAGAAAGAGATATGCTCCGGTATTTATTCCTAAAAATGAAAGAGTTTGTACGAAATGCCGCTCCGGTGAGCTATCTAGTGAATACCATTCTATATTTTACTGCACTGCGACCGAGCACTTGCGCATAGAATTTTTATCAAACTGCTTCAATAGCAATAGAGATTTACAAATTTTGCATATTAGAGAGTTTTGGCAAAAAAATATTTTTAGGATGACCCTTTTGGTAATCCACCTTAGGTACGGTGATTTTCTTGTATTTGTTATTTGCGCAATGTTCATTGTGGTTGCTCTTTAGTGTAATCCTCAGTCTCCAAACATACTTTTAATAAAATTTAAGCTATATGCCCAAACTGTCTATTAGAGAGTTTGGGCAAATATGTGTTTTTGGGATCACAACTTAAGGGGTCTACCTTAGGTGTGTTGATCTTCATGATTTTTATAGTTGCACAGTGTTCATGGTGGTTGCTCTTAAGTGTTATCCACAAACTCCAAACATACTTTTATCAATTTGAATCGATCTGCACAAACTCTCTCATAGATATATATGCGTTTTTATATGGTCATGCTATATATTGATGTATTTTATGGTGAATATATATAAATGAACCCATATTACATCAATATATTATAATAATATATAATAAATATATAACAATAATTATAACATATCATGTATACCTTTCGAACCCGGGAAATCGATTATTAAATAAGAAAATTAGACCCATAGATTTATATAGCATACATATAGCATTTCAAAGCGGGTTATGGGATCAAAGACGCCATGGCTGATATTATTTCATTAACATAGTAAATGAAATAGTATATACTTTTGGTATCAAGTCTTAAGAAGAAATCAAATCAAACATATGCATTGGGTGGATATATTTGATATTTAAAACGTGAATTGCGACAACTCTGACAATAACATAGCAGAATTTATCCAATCAAAATATTCGTAATCAGTTGTATTTATAGCCAACTTCACAGCCTCCTTTTCTCGTCCTAGTTTCACCTAAAAAAAACTATAGAGAATTTTTTCGCGAATATTTGCACGATTGAAGCTTGATTGAAGCTTGATATGTCTTATTTATTATTAAACATAAACTGAGCACATATAAAAAAAACGTAAGTTTACAGGACACTTTCGATTTTTGACAATATATACATCACTCTATTACATATTTACCGAGTCAAATAAACTCAAATGATTAAATGATAAATCTCATTCCACCGATTGTAATATCAACTGTGTAAGCTCACATAACCATATAAAATAGAGCAGATGATCGATACATGTGCGTAAGCATTGCTCCGGAAAAATGCCGTGAATAACATCATCTACGATTCTTATCCCTGCATTTTTATCCCAGCTTCAACTCGTGTATTCTTCCTTTTGAAGCATTTCATTTATTTATAACACTCTTGCCCAAGTAAAACATGCAATTTTTTGGTTTGTTTAAAGATATATTTGCGTATGGTTTGAGAGAAAAATATAATTGTTTGTATGAAGTATCGTATCGTATTTGTTCACGTTCGTGTCTCGCCCTCGTTTTTGTCCAGATACATATTTGAACTCGAATGTAAGTTATGCAACAATTGAGCACCAATTTTAAATGAAACAATCGCAACGGATTAAAATCTACCCTCCAAATACATGATTATGTGAAATTATTTTCAAACGTGCCTTTAGTCGGTTTTGATATCTGGATGATAAATAGACACTTGTGTTTCATCATTAACGTTTCTTTAATTTATCCTACGCATTTAACCACAAAAATATCAAATACACAATGAACCCATCTCAACATATTTATAGATTGACATGTCCTTTTAAAATGTTTTGTATTCTAAACAAACAATTCCGTACTTTGAATTTCAGAAGATGCAAAAACACTTTAGTCACCATAGTTATCGTTTTTTGTCATTAAATAGCATTAAATAAAGAAAGATTGAAAAGGTTGGAGGTGGAGAGAGGGATTGAAAGATATGGTAGACACAAATCTACCCGTGAAAATTGTTAAATTTACAATACCTTACCGTTGAACCTAAAGACAGATTGACCGATAGACAAGTGATCAGTGACCCGCTAGACAGATAAGGGCATTGTGTTGATGATATGCATTTCAAGAATAGCTCAATCAAATACATATTGTTTATAAGCCACTCCAATCAATTTGATTCATCGATTAAGGAACCAATCATATGACAATTATCGAAACAAGACACTTGTCTGAATTATTAACTATAAAGCGGTGAAACTTATTTATATACATTAACAGATGCACCTATCGACGATAAACTCAGACTATAGGACGCTATTCTGATGTGTCAGACATTGATATTGAAATCGACCTAAATAATAATAGAATCAATTATACTTTATGTTTTCGCTATTGACATTAAGTGTTTTAATCTACCGTTTTAATAAACGTATACCAAAACAGATATAATCTTTATAATATATATATCACATTATTATCAATTGAATGAATGATTTGAAGTTTAACTAGAATTATTTCCGCTCACCACACAATGGGTAATTAATGAGTATTAATCACCAATGCACGAATAAAATCGATTAATATTTTAAGAACCACCCACATTAACGGAAGTTAATAGGGTTCAGAGAACTGCTTTATTGTCTAAATGGAAATTTCACTGAGAGCTATGAAGTGCAATATTAAAACGCTTCCGGTGTTTATAATTATGATAACAAAACAAAGGTTTTATCATCTGCATAAAGCAATTAATAATGATAAATGAAGAGATTCAAATATATTTATTTTCATGACATACAATATACCGATTATTTTCCATTGATCTATGACAAACCACAGCCACAGAAATATGATATTTCAAGTAGTGTAGAATAACCTTTTCCGCTTGCTCACATTTATATAAAGCCCTTTTTGTGATATCATCTGCCATGCAAACAGGGTATCAATATTCTAATTTCAAATCTTTTAATTCGAGTTTACAAATAGCAATGACAGCAGTCATGGATCTGTTTATTTCTGGTCTATTGTTTTGGATTTACATTTCACCAGTATCTTCCGATGGTAAGAACAAATATCTAGCTGGCATTCGTTCGTGAGTTTGTGAGAATTCCATATTTCAAAGATATAAAAATAGACGTATCATTCTAATTTTCGAACAAAATCAGCATTGTTTCGAATTTGTACATTTTATTATTGGATTTATTTAGATGGTACATTTACCATTTGAAATATATTACAGAGAAGAATAGACACATCATTCTAAAAACATAATATATAAAACAATATTAATATCTATATAAAAGAGGAAAATATACATATTAATGTTTTGATGTATGAATAAATCATAGCAAATACAGGATGAATAAATACAAAACTATAGTAGGTCTTACTTGCTAATCGCACATCTACTAGCTAAGGCGAACCCGATTTAAGACCTATAGAGCACTGGATATGCAAAAAAGTGTTTTCCTCTGTTTCATAGATTCGCAAAATTATATAGCCAAATAGGGCGACAGAAAACATTATTTGTGGATTTTTTTTATATTACAGAAACCTTGTAAATACTTTAATAACTCTGCGACAAAATCATTAGCATTTGCTTATATCTCACCTCATATAACTGTCATTACATGTGAAAAAATAGAATGTAAGCAAAATGATTCTTCACTGATGTTAATGTGGCTGTGAATTAGAAATATTAATTTTACAATATGAAGATTTAAGTATATGCTGTTCCAAATACTTCAAAGTTTATCAAATATTTCAAAGTATATTTGAAAGAAGTAATATACCAGAAGTCTTTCTGTTAATATACCATGGCATTAAAAATATTTTCTTAATGTTAAGCAATACAAAGTTAGTATCACTTATAGAATATGGGATAGGTTATCCATCGGATTACTTCAAGTTCAAAGGTAAATGTTGAATCATGGGCTTTCATGCCACATCCTAAATAAATGTGTATGTTTTGTATAATGGCACTCACGTTGTTAAAAGCGTTAGCAACATCTATAACTATATGTTCTTTTGTTTTTAAATGGCATATTGATCTTCAATTAATTACCAGATATCACATAAGCTATAACTGTTGTTAAGGTCCCATTGGTTTCCCTTAAATGTGTTTACTATTCCTGTTTTATGAAATCATAATTTATTATATTTCTTTTTGTCGTTTCAACAGCGTCTGCTGACCCATCGGCTGACTTCAAATTCAAAGGTAAACATAAAGTAACTTGGAATGCAATTATATCCAATAAATCATTCAGTTAATATACATTAACAGTCATTGTAAATGTTTTAGATGAGCAAGGTATATCTAGTATTCGTTACGAGATCGTTCATATTTACTTACGGCTTACTTGCCAATCGAAATGTAATTGAATTAAAATACAATGATTATTTAATTTGTCAAATAAATAAAGCGGATTATGCAAAATTGAAACTAAACGGTTCTATCTTTAATGAATTGAATTACTAATAATTACTCACAGTATATCTACATTTGTTAACCTTATTATACGAATTACTCTTACATAAACATCCTTATGATAATCATATTTGTTTTGGTTTAAGGTGCGGCTGACCCATCCGATTACTTTAAATTCAAAGGTAAATGTTTGTATCAGTGTTTGTTATACAAAAGTATTTATGAATGCATATGTGATCAATTTAAGCCGCTTAAGCAGTTTTACTTTTTAACCATATTTTATCTACTTCGAATTTCTTATTTTAACAGCGTCTGCTGACCCATCGGATGACTTCAAATTCAAAGGTAATCCTAGAGCATTCCGTAATAAAATAATATTCCAAAAGTCATGGTGTATGTTATTTTAGGTTTGCAAAGCAAACTAAATGTTATGAACTATGTATTTTGCATAACACTTTTATCATAATGATAATTAAAAACATGTAATCTGCCCATAACAAAGATGCTAACGGTTTTATATAATTAAAACGCTATATCTTAAATGTGATAATACTTTGGTCGTAAAGAATGCATAAAACAATTTAGAGTAACTTTATTGCATACTATTTCATTTTGATTGGTCGTTTCAACAGCGTCTGCTGACCCATCAGCTGACTTCAAATTCAAAGGTAAACATAAAGTAACTTGGAATGTAATTATATCCAATAAATCATTCAGTAAATATACATTAACAATCGTTATGAATGTTTTATGATGAGCAAGGTATATCTAGTATCCGTTCTAGGCCCGTTTATATTTGCTTACGGCTTACTTCCCAAACGAAATGTAATTTAATAAATTACAATGATTATCTAATTTGTGAAATGACCAAACCGGATTATGCAAAATTGAAACGAAATGGTTCTATCTTTAATGAATTGAATGACTAAAAATTACTTACAGTATATCTACATTTTTGACCTTATAATACGACAGACTCTTTCATATACATCCTTATGATAATTATATTTGTTTTGGTTTAAGGTGCGGCTGACCCATCTGATTACTTCAAATTCAAAGGTAAATGTTTGCATCAGTGTTTGTTATACAAAAGAATTTATGAATGTATATGTGATCAATTTTACCCGCTTAAGCAGTTTTAATCTTTAACCATATTTTATCTACTTCGAATTTCTTATTTTAACAGCGTCTGCTGACCCATCGGATGACTTCAAATTCAAAGGTAATCCTAAAGTATTCCGTAATGAAATAATATTCGAAAAGCTATTGTGTGTGCTATTTTGGATTCACAAAGCAAGTTAAATGTTATGAACTATGTATTTTGCATAACACTTTTATCATAATGATGATTAAAACCATGCAACTGGTCCAAAATAAAAGATGGTAAAAGTATATACTTAAAGCGCTATATTTTAAATGTGATAATACTTTGGTCGCAAGAAATGCGTTGAACAATTTAGAGTAGCTTTTATTGCATCATATTTCATTTTGATTTGTCATTTTAACAGCGTCTGCTGACCCATCGGCTGACTTCAAATTCAAAGGTAAACATAAAGTAACTTGGAATGTAATTATATCCAATAAATCATTCAGTTAATATACATTAGCGGTTAATATGAATGTTTGATGATAAGCAAGGTATATCTAGTATCCGTTATGGGATCGTTTATATTTGCTTATGGCTTACTTGTCAATCGAAATGTAATTGAATTAAAATACAATGATTATCTAATTATCAAATAACCAAACCGGATTATGCAAAATTTAAACAAAACGGTTCTATCTTTAATGAATTGAATGACTGATAATTACTAACAGTATATCTACATTTTTGACCTTATAATACGACAGACTCTAACATATACATCCTTATGATAATTATATTTGTTTTGGTTTAAGGTGCGGCTGACCCATCCGATTACTTCAAATTCAAAGGTAAATGTTTGCATCAGTGTTTTTTATACAAAAGTATTTATGAATGCATATGTGATTAATTTTAGCCGCTTAAGCAGTTTTAATTTTTAACCATATTTTATCTACTTCGAATTTCTTATTTTAACAGCGTCTGCTGACCCATCGGATGACTTTAAATTCAAAGGTAATCCTAGAGTATTCCGTAATGTAATAATATTCTAAAAGTCATGGTGTGTGTTATTTTAGATTCGCAAAGCAAGTTAATGGTTATGCACTATGTATAATGCATAACACATTTATCTTAATAATAATTACATACATGTAATAGGCCCGAAACACAAGATGATATAGATAGTATATAACAAAGCTCTATATCTTAGATTTGATAGTACCTTTGTCGGGAAGGACGCGTTAAAGGATACAAAAACGCTATATCTTAGATGTGATAGTACCTTTGTACCGAGGGATGCGTTAAACATGCAAATTAAGAGTAAATGTTATGGTATCATATTTTCTTTTGTTTTGTCCGTTCAACAGCGTCTGCTGACCCATTGGATGACTTCAAAGTTAAAGGTAAGCATAAACTATTATGGAATGTAATAATATCCCGTAAGTTATTCAGTTAATATACATGCGCAGTTATCGTGTATGTTTTATGATGAGCAAGGTATATCAAGTATCCGTTCTGGGATCGTGTATATTTGTTTGATTATATTCTGCAAAAAAAAAAAGTTAAATTGTAGAGTTTGGACATCCAAATGGAGTGAAAGTAGCAGAAATATACACTGTGTAACTCGAATGATTGAACTCACTTTAGATATACAATAAATATGTTTTACATACATTAACATGTATATATCATAAAATAGTAACAACACATGATGAATTTTACATCATTTGCAGCCCGAAATTTGCATGCAAGGAGTATATTCATTTTAGACATTGAAACTGACATTTCTGATGACAGATCGGAAGACGTAGAAATCGAAGGTAAACGTTAAAGTCAATCATTATTTTACCAACCAGGTCAATAACAAAACAAATATTATAAAATTGAAGGTCCTAATAAAATTTTCTAATTAACAATTAAAAATTGGTTTCCTATAACTGTTTACTGTGTAACGCTTTATCAAATTACACTTTGTCATTTAAACTGTGTCTAGTTCACATTGAATTTATGAATAGCGTGCATATTGCTACAGAATAATTTCGAAATAGCACCACGAAAATATATAACTTTTTTTGAAGACAATCAGTGTCGTTAATAGATGTGAAATAATTGTACCACGGTGAAGACTAAAAAATAATACATTTTCACTTTGTAGCATCCGGTAACGTAAAGGCTGACATCTAATCGAAAAAAAATGAACCACCAATTTTATTGATAAAGGTATATTGATTAGTTTTTAAAGGCCTTTATATTTTCCTTAGATTATAATTCTGTAATAGATTGACACAATTTAAAAATATTCATCTGAAATAAACTTAATTAATTTGAAGCCACAATATTAGTATGCAAATCTATCGCTAATTATGTTTTGACATATGCATACTAATAAGTTTGATTTCTTTCAGTGCTTTGGAATTCGAAGTGCCTCAACAAACAACTATGATTGACGATTATGTTGAGATTGCTCAATGTTAACAATTAAATAAAGTTAACAATAAAAATATCATTGTTGTATTTATTCACAATGATCAATTATATTGAGTCTATACAATTAAAATGGCTATATATCAGGAAAATTGATTTATCGACAAGCATCGATATGACTTTTCTTGTAAGCATATACATTAAATGATGTGTTTAGAGTAACAACAAAACCTTTTATGTTAGTTATCATCAACAATAGTACGGTATTTTGGTATCTATTGTTAATGTATTCAAATAATTTCAAAACTTTCGTTTTAACAAATAATACTATTTCTGCATCCCATTGATGTTTTGCCATCAATTTTATATTGATGATTAAACCCTAACAAATTCAGATAATATCACATATTTATATGAAAAGTTTTTACATTTTTTCAAAGACACTACTGTTAGATCGCCGCAAAAAAAAAAAAAAAAAAAAAAAAAT
>LQRL01160318.1:0-10789 GCA_001703475.1 Hydroides elegans
CGTTATTTCCAAAGTTAATTATAGTAAAAACTGACCATCCTGCATCCACGAATTGTTGAAGTTCACGGGGGATCCAAGGTCACTGACCTTCTAGTTTAACATGTTCAAGCTCTTTTATAAAAGTTACTGCACACCGGAATTATTTTTGTTTGCCGTTTTTAGATCCACTGCCACGGGAGCCAACTACTGTTCATTGGAGGACTCACTTTTCCGGAAAACATCAGCAATGACGCCGAATCACTGAATGCCATAATTGAAGATCCAGACCTCAAAAAGACCCCCCGCCGAAAAAATACCCCCTTCTCAAATCAATATGACCACCTTGACGTTCGTGCCCAGAAGAAATCCGTTTCCAGTCTCGATAATCCCGTTTTCAATTTCACCCCTGGCGATGGCATCAACTCTGCCGAAGCGGCCACAATAAGAGCCACCACCCTCGCAGCCTTAGCAAGCGGTTCTAGCAGCTCCCCTGATATCATAGTCCCCAAGCCCATCCGTAGGTTCACCCCGAATAGCCCACCCTTAATGCTTGGTGCATCTACATCCAATGGTTTAAGCCGCGTCGCTTCTGGTTCCACATTAGTCACTACTCCCCCAGGCACCCCAGCCATTATTTATAACGATGATGAGGAGCCTGGATTTCTTGCAAAAGCAACTGCAAAAAGCGATGACATCGCGGCCCCTGGATCTGAGCTAAGCAACCCAGAAGCCCCTGGGGATTTCGCAGAGGAGCTGCTGCCGCCGTGTGCAGCGGTTGCAAACGCGTGCCTTGATATGGTTGCAGCGCTCTTCATGAGGCAGCAACGGGATCAACCGGATGTGCCCATTACGGTGTCGATTGGGTGCGATTATGGCGTCACTTTTGCAGGTATGGGGAGTGTCAGGCAGTTTACTGTGTAGAATATGGTATTTTTGCTGTTGTGGTTGATGTACAGTTTGGCTTGATTTGGTTTCAGGATATTATTTGTCGATATACGAATTGTGCAATACCTTTGTTTGGATTTCAAAAGAGAAAATGTTTTAATGTCCCACGGGAAAGACAACAGCACAATTTGTGTGAAATTCAGTAATTCTTACTTGCAAGCGATCCATATAAGTTTCCACAAAATAATTGATATATTAATTGATATATTATTTAATATAACAGCCTTATACCATGAGTTCATATCATTTTCATTATTAAATGTCACAGGCATCATGGGGGATGAGATACCGCGTTTCACGTTGTTTGGTCCCACAGTAGAGAATGCCACATCTCTTCAGGCATCTGCTGACCGTGAGTTACACCCCTTATCGAATCAGAAGTCTTGTCGGTAAAAATTTGAAATTTAGTACAAAGCCATATTTTTTTTTCGAAATACGATAAGAATTAGCGACGATTTAAAAAGAAAACAATCTACAAAATACAAAACGATTTTAGTTCTTCTCGTACGAATGTGCAAGAGGAAATTGTTCATAACAAATACATGTATATTCATTTCATTTTCATAGTAAATAATTCATAATAAATTGGTCGTAACTTTAATCAAGAACGATAAGATGGGAATTATTGGGGATACATTTCTATAGTCATATAGATATGCAGTAGACAAAATCACGTTGAAAATATGTAAACATGTAACAAATCTTCAGCAGTTTGATGACAATGCGATGACATTTTTTGTAGCAATGTCGACGCGCCTGAGTGAAGAGATGCACAACGCATTAGTGCTGCTCGGAGGCTACAAAATGTCTGCTGGCGGCGACGCGGTGTTGAAGGTAAAACTATGTTGAACGTATTAAGAAATTATTCATTATTTTGGGGCGTTTGATGCAGAACCGTGGCACGTTGATTAAGATATATATGAATCAATAATCACCAATGCCTTTACTTATCCCGCACAATTTCTCTTCTGAAAAAAAGTTTTCTTTAGATATCGTCGTCAGTTACCAAAAAACAATTCACATTTAAAACACATAGACTCTACGAAATGCAAGTCATGTCCAATAATGTTTTTTTTTCCTTTTTAGGGCAAAGGAGAACGGAAGACATTCCGACTGAACGGCCGTGAAGGTTTCAACAAACGCCTCCCACTGCCACACACAGACCACACCCAGTGTGTCGATTGAAGTTTAACGTTTGATTTTGACATTGATTTAACGTTTGATTTTGACATTGATTTAACGTTTGATTTTGACATTGATTTAACGTTTGATTTAGCATTGTGTTTAACGTCTGATTTAACGTTTACTGTGACGTTTTAACTTTTTGTGCATATGCAAGAGACTGCTCTGCCGTGCAGAGATTGAAAAAGAATGCCGTAAAAATTATCTGATCCGGATACTACAAGTATTAATCTGTCCGAATTAACGAGGTGTCCCGACTGACCAGGCTAGAAATGGCATGAAAAATGAGGCAGAAATACTGTCCGGCTTAGAGATATGTCCAGTAAAACAAGGTGTCCAGTATACTGTTTTACTGTATTTGGCCTGCATCGTTGTAAATCTAATTGTATATCTGGACATGATATCTCGCCTGACATGTTCTTTATACGTGTATCTGTATATAATATATAGTAGGCCTATATATAAATCATATATTTTATTTTTTATTTTATAACTTTATTTCTTATGAATGATTATCACTGTTCTTTAAATTGACTGAACAATCTAAGGTCCATAAAATGATCCAATTGTTGAAATAAATTTAAATAAAACTTTTACTTATTTCGAGATAATTTCCGTGGTGCAATTCATTGCCTCTCCATTGTATAACAGTTTCTTTAGCATTTGTGGGCTTTGACATTTTTTTCTGGCATGATTAAAAGTGAATAAAATGTAATTCAGAATTTCAAAAGAGGAGTTATATGTCATATGTTAATTGTTGTTAATGAATATCTTTGTTACAATTAAAATATATTGTAAAAAAATAGCAAAAATTTTCAAATATTTAATTGGGATTTTTTTTTAAGAATCGGGTCTCTTGTACTTTCGCTTGGTAAAGTTTGTTGCTATAATGTGGCATTTAAATTAAATTTATTTAGTGTATTTTATGTATAAATCCTATGGATAGCAAATGTTATGTTTTTTTTTATATTTAAGGGTAAACTTCATTATGCGAATTACCTTATTCAGACTATCTCTTTGTAATTTTTATGAACACATCAGTTGAAATTAAATGCACTTGAACATTAACGCACATTCAAATAAACAAAAAAAAACAAAGTTTTGTCATTATTGTGCAATTGCTAACTTCATTTTTCTTTCAAATTTCCTATCTTTCTCTGTCATATGTTTACATATAAGACTTAAAGAATAAATTATTGATATACATTTCAATTCTTCAGTTGTTTTGTCATTATTAGTAAAAATATTTCAATCCACTGTAATATGTATTAGATATATTTTCATAAATTGTTGTCAAAATTACTCTCAATAATAAATATAACTATAAAACGTCGCCATAAATAGTGAACAGTGTTCTTGCTCCCTTGATAGTTTCCTCAAAAATATATATATATATAAATTATACTGATTCATAGAAAGATCCACCCGTGCAATTGTTTCAATTTCATTATGTATTGTTTGTTTAGTGTGTGGTTGATTTAAAATAAAAACAACGATAATTTCAAAACATCTCATTTCATGATTTAACATTAGCGTGATATTTATTATAATGTATTTATTTATATAAAGTAATCATGCATTTGTAAAAGCAATGTGTCATGCGAATGTTTTCATGATGCATTTTTGTATCATGAAATCAACACCCAACTTATTTGTTTAATTTGAATTAAATGAACGATGATATATATTTTGAAATTTCACAGAATTCCATTGTCTTTTACAGGATCAGGTGCTTTGAGTAATGCAGCTTTGTTTCAAATACATTTGTTATGTTAAATCAATTGGAATATTTTAATTATATTGTTAATATATCTTCATTCAGATCAAACGAATGTATTTTTTATTTCAAAATTAATTTGAAATTCTTGACTTAATTTTAAATTCTTCTCCGTATATAAATATCCGAAGGGGTCCGAACCAAGTATTTGAAACGTGATATGTGATAGATTTTACAATGATGGCGTCAAAAAGCGTCATTCTGATTATTATGATCATAAAGCTTAAAACTATATCAACCAATAATTTGAATAATAATTTTCGATGTAAGCAAAGACTAAATGAACATTCAGTAATGAGAAATAATCACTCTTTTGATGAGGTATTAAGTCAATGCGCTCATAACGATTATGTATATTATAATAACGTAATTGTAAAAGTGATGTCACTTATACAGTTTAAAAATCCGATAATTATTGTTGAGGATGAGAAACAATCATTATTGGAAGATGTTAAAAGCTTATTTACAGACAAAATCAGTATCTTTACCATGGAAATTGAAAGTAATACTGCTAGTTCGCTTCAAACTGTCTTTAAAGAAGTCAGCATTTATGATGAACTTTATTTTATTTGCATCGGATCTTTTGACTTCTTAGCGAACGTGCTCAAAACTCTACACCATATTGACGATTACATTGGTCAGCAGGGCTATTTCATCCATTTACATAAGTATGTGTTTATCGATATTTCTGACATTTCATGTTCAAGTGAGTTGCTCAGTCATATTGGCGGAATTGACAATGTTCTATGTGCAGTGACAAATGGAAATGAAGATGACTCAATAGTGGAATTACACACTGCTATGTACGGCAAAACAATGAGATATTGGGATATTTTACAAAATGACTACCATCAAAATGTAGCGAAGGGTGATGATTTGATTTCTGCACTTTTTCCTAATTCTCAATTCAAGTTAAACAACAAACACATAAGGATGGGTACCAACATCGGAGGAAATTTATTCATTACAAAAGACAACCAAGGAAACTATCACGGAATGTTCGCTGAAATCATGGCAAACCTAGCCAGAAGCCTAAATTTCACCTATGATATAACGGAGGCTAAAGACGGCAAGTGGGGTGCAAGGCAAGCGGATGGGAGTTGGAATGGCTTGATTGGAGAGCTACACAGAAAGGAACTCGATTTTGTGTCCGCTGCGCTGGGTAGACACCCATTGCGTGAATCAGTCATGGATTTTGCGGATGTGTCATTAGTGGAGAATTATTATGTTGGTGTCTATAATGTACCTAAACAGCAATATACGTCTTTTGATTTGTATCTGCGGCCATTTAGTACAACTGTTTGGCTTTGTATTTTGTTGATTTTAATTGCGTCAAGTATAGTTTTGTCAATAGGAACCGCTATGTTGGACCCTCATTTCATGTTATCATTTTCGCAGGGGTCTAAGCGTGATTATATATCAGTTTGGTACCAATATTTGATAGATAATCTGTTTCTTGTTGGGACAACTTTTATAGGTCAAAGTTATGCACTCACTACAGTGAACAAATCTGGAAATAGAAATGTGATTTTCGGAATGCTTTGCATGTTTGGTATTATTCTCGTCACAGTTTGGTCAGCTAAAATTATATCTTATTTAACAGTTTCAGTCAATACACCGCCTTTTAAGACGGTTTACGATACTCTTGATCAAGATACATTTAAAGTTGGATTGTTGGGAGGGTCAAATATGGTGAATAAACTCACAACCTCTCCACATGCGTTAGATCACAAATTGTATGCACAAATCCAGGACCTTGCCCGAGATGATCCTGAAGTCCTATCTACAAATCTAACCAGACTGTTTGAGAAAATCCATGAGGAAAACTTTGTTTTGATCGGATCGTTCTTCTTTTACTATGAATTTATGAACTTGTTCCCTAACGACAGTTGTGCTCTTACAATGACTGACACATGGGAAATGAATACAATGGCACTAGCTATGCAGAATAATTCCGCATATAAGAGATACATGAATGCGTTCACTACAGATATGGCCGAATTTGGAATAACACAAAGGCTGCAAACTGAAGCTTATCCAAAGATCAATTGCGACCGAGAATCCGTGCAAGCATCTCACAAGCCCGTATTATTTGAATTGGTCATACCAGTGTTTTATGTGTTATTTGGGCTTATGTTTTTGTCGGTTATGGTTCTAGCATTTGAAGTTGTTTCTTTTAAACCGAAATAATTCAAACAGGGCATACTTTCGCTTTAGGTTTTTGTACAAGTATGTCGTGTTAAAATTTTCTAAATAATCATTGTTTATTTCGAATAATAATTAAGAACTAAATGAATATGTCTTCAAATCATGTCATTTAATCGTACAAAACGTTCTTTTGCATATTAAATTAAAGTAAATAAACGTCTGCAACATATTTCTTTCATTTTATTTGTCATCGTGCTACATATTTTACCTTTAAAATTCTTGAGCTAGTTTATATCATGAAAATGATTGTACATTGCTCCAAACTAGATTAAACACTATATATGCTAATGAGAAAAAAAAACAGTTTCATCAACCCCAATCCAAATAATAATGTAGAAGCACAGCAATAACTTTTGTCCGTTTTGTAGGATGATTCCATATAGGTACAACAGATCTGGATTTTGCAACGAATTGGCACTCCCCTGTTTTCGTTCGATTGCTAGATCATATATTGTGATTAATTCATTAATAAGTTTATAATTATCAACCGTTTAACCAACCCCATTACTATCTGATCAATTGAAGTTATATGAAATGTTATATTATGCTCACTTGGCATTTCGTATTATTAAGATTCGTATTAATCACTAGAATAAAATAAAATATAACACCTAATTAACTCAAAGAAACGGAGAATCGTCATAAAACAGAGTTTAGCATACATAATACAATGTAATAGTATCAAACTATTAGAAAATCAATTTCACATATTAAATTATAAATGATAAGCTAAATAAATACATATGTATATAAACAATTATTTATTTATGAAACCTGTTGTTGAACGGATATTGTCGCCAAAACTGAAGTTGCTTTAAAGGTTTTTATCCGTGTTGTTACAGTATAATAGAGATAATAGATTACTCACCTTTAGGACAACCTTATCATAATGATAAAGGCTTATGTAGAAGATTTTCTTTTACATAATTTAAGAACATAAAATTTGAAAAAAAAGATCAATATGATTGTCCATATACCGATGATATTCAGAATTAATCAAATGAAAAATTTGATTAATTTACATAAATACATATGTATATAAACAATTATTTATTTATGAAACCTGTTGTTGAACGGATATTGTCGCCAAAACTGAAGTTGCTTTAAAGGTTTTTATCCGTGTTGTTACAGTATAATAGAGATAATAGATTACTCATCTTTAGGACAACCTTATTATAATGATAAAGGCTTATGTAGAAGATTTCCTTTTACATAATATAAGAACATAAAATTTGAAAAAAAAAAAAAGATCAATATGATTTTCCATATACCGATGATATTCAGAATTAATCAAATGAAAAATTATTGATAACATTTTTAAAAAAATGTTATAGGTTATATCTAAATAATATTTGATTTTCTGATTGTACATGAGCTGCTTTTAAAATGTTTCCAGCCGCTCTACAATGATGAAAGAAATGGATGTCATGACATACTTATAATGCTTCAATGCTCATTTTAACTCATTTTTTTCATAATTTAGCATATGGATTAGATGCGAAGTATGTCATAATGAATGTAAAAAATATGTCTGTTTAAAATAATTTTATTTATTTTTTATTAAATATTTTAAAAGCTTTTGTTCAATTTTTATATAACAGCTTTCAAATGTGAAGAAGGGTGCTTTGTATCGTTGATTAATATCTAAATATGCTGAAATGTTGAAAAACCAAACATATTTTATTTAGAAAGTATATAGTATGAACATAGCATTGGTTATATAAAATGTACTCTACCTATTATGACTTGGGCAACAGCTTTTATCATAGCAAACGTTTTAATAAAATCTCAATTTATCTTACTGTTTCCAACAAAGTTCCACCTTTTTTAAAGAGACTTTTAAATATGGCATAATAATCATCCAAAATATCTCAACATAAACTCTATTCATGAATATATCGTTCAAAACCCAAAGCCCAAAATTGTAATAGAACCAAAAATCCTCATGGTTGAAACGTTCTCTTATCTTCTCGTTACTATATTCACCGAATTCAGTGTCCCTGTGCCAGAAATACCATTGACATTACGCTTTGACATATGACGAACGTTAGGTCAAAAATGTCGATGCAACGTCTTTTCTAAGTCTGTTACAAATAAGGACGCCCGGAAAATACTTATTGCTCAAAAGCAGGGCGTCTCAACGGATTTCTAGACGATTGGGATTCTATACTTTGAGTTTACCCTTATGGATAGAAATATGCATGTAACAAAATACAAATGCAGCACCCAGCACTTTGTTTTTTTAATTCTAAACACATATTGGTTGATAAACAATAAAAGATGGAATGCAAGACCATTCCTCATAATTTTCTGGTATAGTGTTCCCTAAACCGGGTGAAATAATATTTAAATATCTAAAAGAAATTAAACTTAACACACAGGAATTAAATGAAAGAGCAACATTTTTTAAACAAAGTAGTAATATTACATTAACATGATCATCATATTATTTGGCATGTACATGTTTTGGAAGCAAGATTTCTAGTAGTATAAGTCTATATTTCTTATATTTCATATTAATATTTCATTAATTTTATAAGATTATCCAATAAATTCAAGCACATTATATATTCATCGCAATTGTGTTAAACATCAATATATCGGCTATTTTAGAGTATGAATTGAAAAAAGGCAATTTGTTCAATAAACCATTATCAACTCCACGGTAAACTCTCAAATAAGTCAAAACAAAAACAAAATGCCTCGGATTCACGAAGGATGAAATTGGAAAATAAAACTACTACACACTACAAGAGTTGAAGTTTCTGTGTTTTTATTGGACTTTTAACATTTTTATAACGACCATCGGGTATTGTATGTATTGTTTATAAACAATATAATGCATATATACTATTTACTTTTTATTTTTAGAATATCTTGACTATTGAAAAATAATTATAAGCATGTTTCATTACTTTTAATGGAAGTATAAAGCAAATTGAGAACATTTATTAGAAATAAATACATTTTAATCATGAAACAAAGGTTAACTGTTTTGATTCCCGATTCATATTTTAACCCTAACAAATGCGCACTTATAATTGAAAACAAATAATTATATAATGGTGCGTTCATCTGCCAGTTGAACTTATGAGGCAGGTTGCGATATTAGTAAGAAGAATCTAAGAAGTAAACCCAGCATAATACGTTTACTATATGTCCAACCAATTGCGCTGCCAGCATAAAAAATCTCGCAAGCCAATCACCTCACACTAACATATATATATCCAGGAATTTGGTTAGACCTTTACCTCTTACAGTTTTTAAATGTGGTGCTGTCTTATGCCATTAAAACAATTCTTTTAAGATGGATTTGAATTGTTGAAAAGAACATGTAGTGTTTTTACTAAACAGCAGGTATTGTATGATTTTATTGTTTTGATTATTAATGATTAATCTTGCATTAAAATGTATAATCAAAGAGTGATGGTATATACATTATTATGTTATAGTAACATCATTAGAGTAAGTATTAACGTAATTACTTCTTTAACCATGTTGTGATATTACAAGCAAATATACCCGATACATTGCAGAAAAATAAATAAATAGGACATAAAAAATAAATCAATATTTTTGTGAACGATTGGCATCTTAATATATAACATATAAAATTGTGATAAAAGATTTAGTCAGATATTATTGCAAGCAATGAGTAAAACATGATTCATGAAACTCATGTTAATGTTAAATTAAGACCGTCTTTACGTTTTGAATTATTAAAATAGAAAATGATATCTACTTAGAAATTACGTGGAAATATCATGACCATTGTCTTTCGCCGTATCAGGTGCGGTTTGTAATGCAGTTTTATTTAAAATACATTTTTGTGTTCAATCAATCGGAATATTAAAAAAAAAGTTGCTAATAAATCGTCATTGAGATCAAAGCCTATATTTTTAATCTAAACATATGCCGAATTCTTCCCCCTATTCAAATCTAAAACGGTGCCCACACCAGGCATTTGAAACCAAGTGTTTCAGATTTTACAATGATGTTATTAAAAGGCCGTATTCAGATAATCTTGATCATTTTACTAAATATAATACCAATAAATAGTTTAAGTAATGTTATATGAAGAGCACCTCACGAGCTGTTCCCCCAAAAAGGTGTTCCCCACCAAATTCCAGCTGGCTTGGAGATTTGGAGAAAATCCGTTCTAGCTTGGAGATTTTCGCAGTTTGAGGAACACCTTTTTCGATATTTTCTTAATTGTCGTTTTAATAAGCGAGAATTATTGATTCAAAATTGTTAACACTTGCTTGCAATGGTCCAATAAACTGTTATTTGTGTGATGATAATCGTTACTTGTATTTGTGTTATAATTGTATATTCGTATTTTAGATATGGATGGACCCTAACTTCGGAATAACGCCAATAGAAACTATAAATTCATATTAACGTCTTTATTCCAAAGTCTCGTAGGTCCAACTAAGACGTTGACGACGTAACGCAGTACGCCGGCCGTGATGACGTCACATCCGGCACCTGTTAGCAAACTTGTAAATTCCCCGAACCACCTGTTAACTTACTTGTAACTTATAACTAATATCATAATAAAACCCAATGAACGATAATACAAGCTTAATGCCCATTTAAACTAAACTGCCCCCAAAGGTAACATTAACTGACTGGTCGATAATAGAGGATTATGAAATCCTCACATTACCCCTTATTTACTTAGAAAGTTGACCACAA
>LQRL01160326.1:14313-29137 GCA_001703475.1 Hydroides elegans
TTAGTGATTTGTGTTATGAGAATAAACCATTAGTGTCAAGGAATGAGAATGGATTTTCGAAAAAATATTAAATCATAACTGGTAATGGTTGGACCGCGTGTGAATATAATTTCCCCAACATGCTATTTTAAAAGATGGAAACGAGAAAAGAGAAAGCATTTCTATTGCTCTGATTTGGTTTAATCCTAACCTTTGTAACACAATACTATTGTCTATAAAATATATTACCCCTTTCCTGTTTTTTAAACTTGATAGTCATACATGTAGATACATACAGTGTATTGTGATAATAATATTAACAATGAATGTGATATAAATAAATGCATCCAGGCTAAATGACTATTCTATTAACGGTTATCAAGATATTTCCAAGAATAAGTGATAATAAGCTTTGTTAAATATGACTTTTGCATCGAGAAACACATATAATTAGCTTCGTGCCCCAAAAGTTCGGTGTCTATTAGTAAAAAAAAACATAAAAACTGTTTTACAAGTCTTAGAGAGCTCAGGTGATATTAGTTATTCATAGCTTATTTTATTCGTATATGAAAACTGCACCGGTTATCTTGTTGTAAAATACAATTAGAGAACCCCACAACATCACATATGTACTGCATAATGAATAACCTTTCATAAATTTTACACTGCAAGCAGAAGTTCATTCAGTGAATTATTCATGATTTAGATATTGGATATCCGGAAACAATTCTTAACATATTGCACGCAAAATTCGCTTTGATAATGATTTTTGTGTGTGTAACGCAGACAGAGTAAGTATGAAGATACCTAAAGAGTTCATTAAATATATATAAAAAAGTGATGTAAATATACATTGATTTGTAATGATAATCATAATGATGATCGCAGTGTAATAACTTGCACAAGAAACCCCGATTATGAGGTTAATCATATCGCAATGTAAGGCCAGCGTTGGATGGATTTTAAGGTATTTCTAGGTACGTTAGCATTTTATTCGCATGCATGACGCTCTTTATCATTATAACTGCATCTGTTTTTCAAAGAAACACTTGCTATTCCTTGATCAATCATGATAGTTTGAGCAATGGTCTTGACACTATTCATTCTTATGTCAGTATGCTTTCGAGAAAAATGTAGCGATTTTCACTTTCTCGTAGAAATTATCGTAAATCGATCGCACGTTCCCTAATGCATTACGCGTGATGCAAACAACAAATGAATGGCATTATAATAAAGGCACCCAATAAAACAGATAAATATAAAAATGAATTGAAATAAAAATATGAAAATAATATTGCGTATGAATATGTAGTAGTGAATAATTGGGAATGGGTGTGCGTCTAGATTGTTAATGCGGTTTGCATTAAGATAAACTTGGTATATGTAAAGCAACCCTGACTATTTTCGATGAATCAAGTCCTCGTCCAAAAATTAAATTGCATCTTTAATTGATGTTTCTTAATAGTATTTATATTTATAAATGTGTGTGTGTCCACCAGCTATCCATCCAGCAATTGACCCTCAAGATTTAAAACACATAGATAACTCGCTAGATTTGAAAAAAAAGATGCCGTTCAAAACCAGAACGAATGGAGTTTTCATTTGGTTTTTGGCACTTGCTCACATGGTGCTGCCAGGGAGATTGCAGGACAATATGCATTCAAGTGCGTTTTCTTTTGTCTGTGCAAATTTGCTGCAATAATAACAACAACTCTCTAATGGACAGTGAAACATTTACTATTGGTTTTTGACAGTTATTACAAAACAACGGGACCAATTATTCATTGCATAATCTAACTACACAAATGGCATGCATGCTCCAAATAAATTATTCAGCAGTCAAAAGGCGCGCGTCTATTGTTCATTCATGCGTAGTTTGTGGATACACATGGGTAATGGGATACCTGCTGGGCATATGGTCATTTGGCGTTCACTTTGTTCCCTAAGGATTGTGTATTTTAGGAAGATCCCAATGTGGATCCCCTATGTTTGTAGCGTCAGCAACTTAATAAATGTCACCGCTTGGCCAACGTAAAACTGCAAAACAAAATTGTTTTGATAAATAAGGAAGAATTGCTTGGAAATTGCAATAGAAACGATTCTTGCTCTCGATATCAATATGAACTAAAACTAGATAAACAGTTATATATACATCGTCTATCATGAATATGTATATATACAAAAAAAAATAATCGCGATTTCCCTTCTTAATATTTCTCAAAATAAAGCAGACGCTTGGCCCTATCCTAACCGCGAAACAAAACACAACCCAGAAATGGTAACTCTGTTTGAAAGGGACCGTCATAATTGGGTTAGAGCAAGTGCCCGTCAATGCCTAGCATTAGGTTACAGCGATTGATCTGATTTGGCGACCCCCGTTGACAGAAAACTCGAAATTATTGCGCAAATGAGAGACGATGTGGCTCTTCTAGGATAACGGAAGGAGATGTAACAAATCGAACGGCTTCGAGACAGACTGAGAATACTTAAGGTTTTTATGGAGACAAGTTAAATGGAAAGATATGTGATTGTGGGTGGATGTGTAGCAATAATAAGGATCAAAGAGATGATAGTTACCTTTTATTCACTCGTAAACATAAATTGTTTCGTATTGTGAGATGTAAATCGTTCGTAACATTTTGTGTACCATACCATACCATATCAGAGTCTATCAGTCTTTATTTATGGCATTATTATTTATTATAAATGTCTGCAATTTGCTTGAAAAAAACCGTCACTATGTACATTAAAACCGTCATTTGTAAGAAAAATGGGTGAGGGAAAGGTTCCCGTATGTCAACTGAGTAGCAATACAGAAAGAATCCACGAAAAGTACTTATAGTTAGGAATTATGTAATATTTTAAAGATATAAACGCTAAAAATTGAATACGCATATGCTCCACCGCCACAACCGCCCCTAGACACTCCTGACAGCGAAATCGATATTTTGCGGGGTCTCGAGATGCTCCTCAGATTAACCCAAATGTCCTATTATCGGCTTTGCAATGACATGTATCAGAAGCTTCATCTAATTATGAGATCTCTCGATTTTGGCTCGCCATGTTGACTGGGTTAAAGGCCCCTGAAGGCTGGAGATAGGAATGTGGTGAAGTTAACAGTTATTGCTAGGGACAGGTTGGATCCTGTCAGATGGCTTTTGTGACGACATGTTGAGTTGGAAGTTTTATTTCTAGGCAGAACGACTAAAATCTATTGTTTTTTTCAATGGACTTTTACTTATGGACTGATCACACTGGGGCTTCTCTTTCCATAAAGCCGAAAGGGCCAAGATATAAAATGAATAAAACGAACACTCCAGCGGAAACGTAGAGAAAAGTAATGCCAAATCCATACACATGTGAATGGATCAGAGAATGAAGGTGCTGAAATTGACCTTTGTTACATAAATGCGTTTTTAATGATTTAGGGCATAATTTTCGTGAACAAAATTTAATCTGAAAATTTAATGTTTTGGTTTTATACTATGGTCGTAGTTATTATAACTAAAACCTGCATTATAGAGCTATTGTTTCCATTATATCGACTCTTGCATGATATGTGGTTATGGTGATATTTCCTTCCAGGCAAATAATGATTTTTGTCTCAGTGCAATGCATCCGTTAATGCAGTATTGAAGCTAATCCCTTTGTGCAGTTGTATTTATTGTTAAATCATGCATTAAGGCACCAATATGCCATGTACTAGGAAAAGGTAGCGTGCCCCAAGGCTAAATACTATGATTACAACCCCACCCCTCATGACGTATTGGGCTAACCCCGCACCCTCTAGCCGATAGAGCCCAGTCTTTGAAGTTGCAATAGTAATAGAAATGATGGCAATGGTGTATTGATTAACAGCAGTATACAGTTTTGGTTGTATTGGTTGTGTATCTTATGAAACAGGACATATCGTGATTCATCGATATAGATTGTTTTGCTGTCGATGGCACAGAAATAATCGTGATTGACAATAGGAATACGCAGCCAAATCGAAGACTTTATGTCTAAATCGTCCACTTTAGTTTTGAATAGCCTCCCAACCCCGCTCTACTGCAGCAGGTCCTTAAGCCGATTATGCTACTCAGTCCCCGTTTAACTCCATGTTAAAAGCAAGGGAAATTGGTAAAAATCGCTTTATAAAATCATAATTTTGAACATGTTCCGAACGATAAATTTTCCTGATTTTAACCAAAATCCAAGAAAAAATATGGATATATATGGTGATGTTTTCAAAACCTTGCTGTCGAAACTATAACTAAGTGAAAATTGTTGTTGAAAAATGCATATTTTGCAACAAAATTGCTTATTCAAATAGCGATTATTAAGTTTCTTACTCACATCGCATGTTTATGGGGTCAATGTCAGATATAATATTGTATTGTAATTCATACTATATGTTGTAATAACATCAAAGTGGATATACTGTTTTCATCTTCCTTGCACCGTTGCCGATTGAACAGAACATTGATCTCTTTACTAAATCCGTTGTTCTTTCAACTTTAGAACCGTGGTCCTTAGGCTTTATATGATCCCCCTCTTTTCTAATTCATGAATATCAAATGTTTTTATGCTTCATATTTGTCGTGTAAATTTTTGTTAAAATTGTCTAGTTGGTTCAATATAAAAACATATTAAAATTGAAATCATGCAAATAATTATTATTTTTCTTGTTTCCTGTTTTAATAAATATTTAAATACGGAGTTTTTAATACTTAGCTAATGAACACAATGAATTGATACAACTTCTCCAAGGAGAGTTTAAACGATGTCAAAATATTATGATTAAAATATCATTGCCTAAAGGTAAAATTCAGCACACATATTATCACATTTTATAAGCGCATATAACGTTAAAAATGCAAGAAGATGCCTATTTTTGCAATTTTATCGCCTTTTTGTCTGCCTGATTTCAATGGGTTATAGTTTCGACAGCGGAAATCTAAAAATTGGTAATGATAGAAAATCAATGAAATATTTGACATGCCAAGTTTAATCAAAATTTATAGTTCGGAACATCCCCAAAATTATGCTTGAAAATATAAAATTTTCATGGAAAACTCCATTTACTCCCATGTATAAAGTCATGGCCATGCACAGAGTTAAGCCGATTATCTCGAGTCTTGGAGAGCATTGCATTGTGAACTAAATTGCAGGCTGTAAACAGCCGTGCCAAAGACAAGATCATTCTAATATATGCGAGGATGCGACGAAATACATACATGTAGATCTATGTTACACCCATGAAATGAAATAAAACTAACATAAATTATATGTGTATGGTTTTATTGCGTGTGTATTGCGAGAATACAACCAACTCATAATATTCTTCTAATAACATACATAGATAGACACACAAGTTATATCTAACATTAAAATGATTTCACTTAGTTTGCGTTCTTCTTTTATAAATGCAAAAAGTTCAACAACCAAAATACAAAACAAATATTGTTTTTATTAGATTTTACAAATGAGTGATTTCGCTAGTAGTATTCCATATCCCTGTGTCGACTTGAGATTCGCTATACCCATTACCATAACAAGCAGGGCGCATACCGGTATCCCTCGCAGATTCTCGCGACGACGAACCGAGAGTCGAATCCGAGTTCAATCTATTATCGCTTACAGAAGCGGAAGCGGAAGTAGACAACGTATACGTTTCCGGTGATTGGTGGCGCCACCATCGCTCGAGCGGTTGACCACGTGGCAAGGTCGCTTGATTAAGATCATGGTGTAAGACACTTAGTGGTTTAAGCGGCATGGCATAATAGAGGCGATCCCAAAACCATTTGTTGTTCACGGCAATGTACGTGTTTGTGCGAACATAGCGTTTCATATCATCGTCTAAATCGTCGATTTTCACATCCTCTGCTAGGATAAGAATGATGTAGTTTGTACGTTGTTTTAAAACGCGCCGGTGTGCAGCACGAAACTCCATCATGCACCAATCGCTATTCAAATAATTCCTGGTTAACACAATGATCATGCGACGGCTTCGTTCGATACTTTCGTTGATATTTTCTTCGATGAAATTTCCGGCAATGAAATCGCGATCGTGAACGCAGGCGCGCCAGGGCGGATCATGTAATTCGAGGCGTTTCAGTAATTCGAAACACACCCAATGATAATCCGTACCGCAATACGAAATAAAAGCGTCGTACTCACAATCCAATAAATCCGCGTCTTCCGTTCTGTCAAAGGGATGGCAGTTACAACGCGTATATAGAATGATTTTAATTTCTCCTCGAAATTTATATAACAATATAGACATGATCATGAGAAACAGCACTATTCCACCGACAGATAGGAGAACTTTTAGTAGAATCTGTTCAGGAGATGGGTCACAAACAAAGTATTTGTCATCGGTGTCTATTAAGAGTTTACCATGAGCATCCCCGGTCGCACAGTAAATCGAGTTCAAATCGCTGATTTGTTGGCGGTTTCGGATTAACCAGTCTTTCATCCATAATGTGTTGCAGTCACATATCCAAGGATTGTCTCCTATGTCCAGAGTGTCAAACCGAACTTTTCGTATGTCTTTAGGTATCTCGCTAATCTTATTGCTGGCTAAATTGACTTCAACGTTATCGAGGCATTTCAAGAATCGGTGGGTTATCTTCTCTATTTTATTATTATTCAGTGTAATTTTGTTTAGCGTTTTACATACATGGGAGCCCTATTTAGAGCGGAAAGCTCATTGTTGTCCATATATAACTCTTTCGTGCCCCGAGGTACGAATCGGGGCAGGCGTACCAGCTCTTTCGAACTACAGTCAACTAAAATCGCCATGTCGACCGTTCGTCTGTAACATGTACAGTCTAATGGACAGTGTCTTATATCGTTCGCTTCACATCGAAATGTGTCGTTAGGTACTTTTGATAGAGGCATACCACTGACCTCTAGCGGGTATTCGCATTTAAGATTGTGTTGGTAAAAGCTATTGATAGGTATATCACAACCAATAGAGCAACCGGAACGTGTGATATTCAGTACCGAGAAAAATGTGAACATACGACAATCACATGTGAGACCATTATTATCGAGAATGAAATTATGGAACGCAAAGAGTATCGCTAGTATATACTTTGAACTCGTTTCCAAATCGTCGATCGAAATAGAATGAATTGAGTTGTTTCTTAATGATACATTCCTCGTCACCACTCTGGGAAGACCCGATAATAAGTCACTAGCTGAATGGGCATGTTGAAACAAAAGATGGTTCTGGTCGATAAACCGGAAGTTAGAGGTAAAAGACTGAAATGTAATGCGGTTCGATGTCAGATTAGTTAATTCGAGATTTCGCAAAAGATAGACGAATATGGGAACGGTTTCTAGCAGGTTGTTGTTTAGCAATACTGTTTCAATGTGGTCTTGGTCTTGGTATATGGCCCTATCATGGATTTGTTGTAAACCATTAAAACTGATATCAAGGTGGTTTAGTGAAACAAGACCAGCAAATGCATTCTCTGATATTGTATGAATAAAGTTTCCCCGTAATATCAAGCTTTTTAAATTGCCCAACCTTAGAAACATATGTATGGGTATCCCTTCTATATGATTATAGCTTAAATCTAGTAAATGTAACTCAAATAGATTATCAAAAACATCATTGGTTAAATCGGATAGTTTATTATAGCTTAAATCTAGTGACTGAAGACCTTTAACTTGTGAAAAAGTTTCATTCGAAATATCCTCAATAAGATTATGTGCTAGAGATATTCTTAAGATTCGACCATGGAACGTAAAATCGCTTAGATTAACAATTGCATTATTTTTGAGATTTAAACACCTTTTATAAAGATTCGCCTCCAATATAAACCCTTCTCTTGAAGGATAGCGATCGTTGAAAACTGCTGATCGTGATAAGTTAGAAGGAAGTTTAATGTCTTCCTCATTCCAAGGGAATATTTCGGGAGGTCTATTTATATTTGTTGATTTTATATATAAGTACTGTAGCAGTGGCATGGCTTGACGGAGATTTACTTGAAAATCATCAATCGATGAGATATACATATTGTGGATCAGAAGTTCAGCCATATTTGGCCAAAATCGTTCGATTAAAATAGGTGGAATTTCGGTTTTCTCTTTTTGAATTACTGCCAAAGTACCCACGGAATCTAGTCCTGGAAGATTGGGTAGGTTTTCGTCATTTCCGGAAGTAATGTTTAGATGCTCAGTACTGTTTACTTCTTGGTCCCATTGGTTTATCCATGATTGTAACAGAATCACTTTCAAGTCTACAGCTAGTCCAAACGTGTTGATATCCCTCCAATATATATTAGAATTAATTAGACTTAAATACGAAATAAAGTCGTTGAATCGCAGCCCATGAATATTCGTTATAACTATCCGCATCCGTGTTACACAAACCAAATCGGATTCGTGAATAGCTTTTCCATTGGATACCGAATCCATTTCGAACTTTCCAGTTAAATCACTCACATCAATGGAACATACACTATCGTTGCTTGAATCGCTCCCAACTGATATCTTGCAAACAATGATATTCATTGGGACGGGTTCTTCGTGAATGTAGAATAGTGTTGGATCGGAAACGGGTCTCGAACAACTGATATTGCAATGAGATTGCTCTGTGATACTGCTAGGTGCGTTCGATGCTGAACCCGATAGGATTAGAGATATGATCATTAGAGTTACAGCGAATGGCAACATTGTCGGGTTAACCTAAAAATGTAAACAAAAATCAAATGCAAACAAGTTTATATGCGTTTATTGTAATTTTGTAGAAAAAAATAATAAAATCCGAATATGTTGTGTATATTTTGATGTAGACTTCAAAAGGAAACTAATTTCGCTTCGCCTAGTTTGATTTAATTTTCACAAGAATGGTACTCGTAGTTCATGTATCCAGTTACTATGTCTACGCCGCGTAACTACTTGCACAGAAACCTATCCTTCTTCGACTTAATCGTATAAAAAATACAAATATACTCAGACCAGTTAACATTATTATTATCGTTATGCTACATGTATATACCCATTTTTTATTTACCTCCATTATATCAAATATTCGCTGTGAATAAATATTTTAAAATCAATTAATTTTTTCTTAGTCTCAACTTGAAAGATTCAAAGCCCAAAAGCCAGTTAAGTTATGATCAAAATACACATGTAGAATATATCAATTTTCGTATTTGAATAAAATTATGGAAATGTGTGAAGGCGGAGCACCCAACGATTTTGAATGACTATCATTGAACTATATCTATCTTACATTGTCGATTCTTTGTCAATGAAAAAAAAAACGTTCATAACAATCAGTTTATTTTCTAAGAATTAAGGGTCGTGATCACATTAATATACGGCAGCCGACGTTTGGCTACTCTTCAATATCTACTGTAACACATGATAGACATGAAGGTATATTACAATAGTTTGCAAAAAGAAGCATTTCTAATTTTGAGTACACACATGCTATCTTAAATCTAGTAAAATTAAGTTATATAATATGATCGTTTGGTACGCTTATATTCGCCGCTAGCTGAATGATAAAGTATAACAATGAACAGTTATAAAAATATAAACGACATTCTAAGCTTATTCACACGAAGCATTGGGGATTTCTAAATGTCTAATAATGTATTTTTGGGGTTATGTTAAGTTTCATTTTATGCCTTGCTCTGTTTAATAATTATATGCACAGGTAGAAAACTACTATACATGTATGTGTTTAAAGCGACCAGCTTTGCACGAAATTATTTTAAAAACGGTGATTATATAATTTATTCATAAATGATGATCTGTATGGGCCCTATTGGACAAGACGGTTAGAATATGGAACATCATCATGAAAAAGCATTTGCTGGTCTAAATATTTTTTTTCAAAGCGACTCTATGTAAATGTGGTGATTGAAAGCCATGCATGTGTCATGATGAATTTCGCGTATTTACTAGCTGATACACACCCATTTCGAACTCTCGACTCTTTTCGATGTATGTATTCGTTGTCAAGCTGCTTTCACACCCCTCCCCAAAGCAATCGCATTGTATCTTGCGATTAGATTCAATGTTGTTATACAAACGCGCCTTTAAGTTTTTAGGACAAAATTTGCATTTCGGGCTGTTGCTTCTTTCACAACAACCATTTCTCACCATTACACTCTATCTATTATTCCTCATTATTTTCATTTATTCTTTGCTCTCACAGACTGTCAGAAGCTGGCCATCCAGCCCTCTGAGCCGCAGATCAAGCAGTACCAGAGCGGAGTGATCTTCACCTGCGTCCTGTCCGATTTCGACGTCTATCGAGGGCAGAACCCTGTGGTGCGGTGGAAGGACAACCGGGGAGACTGGGTGCGGGCAACCAGTGGACGGTAAGTGTTGTTTTAAATTGTATGAAATAGAAGAGTGAGCGTTTATTGTCTTAACTTCTGATAACAGCTCTGTTGATGAATAATCACAGAATTTCGATGAGACTGGGTGCGGGTAATACATGGAGGGTAAGTGATGTATTTTGGAAATGTTAGTGTTCGTTTATCTTTACATATGTCCTAGGCAACTTCGACATAGAGTCACATAATTTTTTTTCACAGAATCCTGTAATTGATTGCATGCCATTTGGTGAGACTAGATGAATACAAGAAGTGGACGTTATGTCTGGTTTATATTAAGATTGTTGGAAGGTTGAGTGTTCGGTTATTTTTATCAATGTTCGTTGCATACCATATGCTAGAAATCAGTATTTAGTTATTGCATGATTTTACTTGGGTATTCGTTTTTGTTCCATAAATGATTATGATTATTATTGTTATTATATCAAATTGCCATCATGTGCCCCATCCATAACAACAATAAAGGGGCGAGAAAGTCAATCTACCATCACAAATGAAATAAATCCCGGCATCTCTGTACCATAAATCACTTTCCGTCATTTATTCAATGGCCCTTATAAACAGGGTCTCCAGTACAAAGGAGCCCCAAATGAAGAATGAGTCTTGTCGCTTTCAATAAAGGTCTGTGATTGTTTTTGCTGTGGAAGAAAATGAAAACGACTCCTTGAGCAACCATTAAGCTTCATGAAACCTCGCGATTTCTCGTTGAGTTCAGGGACAGTGGGCAATGAGAAAGGTTATAAGGTGGATTTATTTCTGGTTTGACATGGTTTGAAAAAAAAGAGTGGTCGATTTTTACTGGGTTATGCTGCATGGATCAGAATGACACATGGATGATCTTTTGTTAATCATTTGTTACTTTCCCTGACTATAGAACATTATGCTGGCAGTTGGTGGCAGTAGTTGACGTTGATATGCTAACCGATTAACAGAACCGAGGGTGATCCGCATTGCTGGTCTTTTTAATACAAAGGCGTCGTTCCAACTGATAAAAGTTTTTTTCCATGCGAACACTTATTATAAAGGCCTATCATGTGCGTACGTCATCCATATACATATAGTTATGATGATCCCCTCCATATTTTTTTTCGGTTTCAATTATTTGGATACACATTTTATAATGTCCAATCCACGTCATCCACCTAAATTAGACCACACCACATATACCCATGGTTGGTTGCACGAGTTGGGATTTAGGGCCTCTGCATGTCTCCATAGTGTGCAGCTTGTGCGGGTGGCTGTCAACGCAAGAACACATTAACGTGATCTATGAGGCAGCGTGCTTATGGGGCTCAACAATTATCCGGGGCTAGCCACGTGGGGCCATACTTGTTTGGGTAGTCGCGATGAGACGTCGTCAAGACGGTACGGTTTGATGGGCTGTCGTATATGGGTTTGGGTGTTCGGGACATCATGGTCTGTAGATGAGGCGGGTTTGCGCCATAGCTTGTTTAACTTTAATTCGAACTTAAAAAGAGGGTTGTTTCCGCAATTTTTAATTCTATTTGGCCAACCTTTGACGCGTTTGAATTGGCGAGTCATTACATGCAATCAGGTATCATCTAAATTGAATTTGAATAACACATATTCCTTCATGAGCTGTTAATATCTTAAAAGTCTATTGGTTCTGAGACAATGTAACCAGTTCTTTAAACAAGATTCAGAATTTCAAATATAAATAAGTAAATACATAGCTAAAAAACTAGTAGACATTGCAGTGCGTTTCAAATTAACGTAAAATAATCATTCATATTGATATAGGTGCCATACATATACTTTGTATTTATTTCCTAAACAATTTGTTTCCTCGAAGCAAAATCTGCTCTTTTGCTCTTTACCAAGACTATCAAGCTCCTGCTAAAAAGGAAGCAAACCTTAATAGCGGCGCTACAAAAGAGACCCTTTGCATATTTCATGAGAAGGGCTGAGTAGGCAGAGTGGGGATGAATCATAACTTGTTGCCGAGACTGACAATCAACGCAGCCTTCAACGGGGCTGACAACAACTTTGATGAGGGGGTATAGGGGTTCAGGCTGATGGCGTCTCGTCTGGCTTTCGTATATTAGGAGACAACCTGCTATGGAGATGCTACGATATGGAACAATTTTTTATTTGACTGCGCAATGATGCCGTCTCCATTTTATATATACTATATACCCTATATTGATACATTGTTTTCATGATGTTATTTGTAAAATAGAGACATGCGTTAACGATAACAAAATGTACGAAAATAGCCAAATTCAGCCAGTGGCCCTAAGAAACACACAATGTCCTAAACACATATGTTATTGGGAACCCTTGTTCTTAATATGATTTCACGTAATACGAACGGACACAGAGACCGAAAAATATATAAGCAATGCATGATTAAGTTTGTATATATAAAAGTCGATAGATATTACTACAACATATATTGTTGATATAATTGCAAAACAAACCAAAAGTTTAACCCACGTAGAAGCCTATGCGCAGCTGTGTCAAGCCCGATTGATCTTTTCACTGAAACGACCCTGACAACGAATTAGAAAAACAAGACAAAAGAATGCTTATTGGTAATAAGAGATAATATCAATAATTTGTATTTTTTTTATATACGGTTTACGGGTCATTAGATGAAAATATACAGGGTTTGTTTTTATAGATCTTGCGTAATCCATTTTCACACATGTGATTTTTAAAGACTAATTTAAAATGTCAAATGTTGCATTCTGTATCAAACCTGGAATTTGCAATAAATTACAATGTACTCTCAACATACATACACATATTGTCTATTTTGTATTGAGTATGGGTGAAATAACTGAGCGATTGCAATAATTTCGAGCAAATAATCTTCTTAACCATAGAATCTCCAGTGAATCTCTATTCTTTGCCGCTTTTTAAAAAACGGGTTTATTCGATGACATTTCGCATTTTTGTTCTAAAGCACATTACGAAATTGATTTTCTGTTTCTTGTCTTTCCTTCAAGAACGTTCATTAATCATACTCTAGGTAATCTAGGTAAATGGGATTGCGGGCTTTGCAATCAATAAACCCTACTCCTCCTTCGGAGATGATTAGTCTGGTCATGCGATACCAGATAGTAGGAATAAGCGTCAACTGGTTTTGACAGAAACGTGATCCAACTCGAGGTGCTAAAAATGCTCCTAGAAATATAAAGGTCTCGTTTAAGCAAATAGTTGGTTAGAGTTTGGGACCAGCTTGATAAGTGGTTGATTGTTATACGAATATTTCTAATATAACTTGATTATGCAAAGTGACATTCGCATGTTGCTGGCTATAATGTAAGCATAAAATTTATTGCATGTCAAAGAAATCCCTTTGAGTTATAGACATAAGATAGACATACAAACTTGTAACATATACAACTACCTAGCAATAAAATTACATTTCTAAGGCTCGTAAAAAAATCAGAGAGCCTATGGTTTGGAATGTATCACAGAACAAATCTGTGGATAAATCTTAAAGCATTAAAAACCAGGCCGATTAACGACGCTCCTCCCGACCAATGAAAGGTCGATTCCCTAGTTGCTTGTTACACTACACTCTCCCCTGCAGATCCTATCGATCAACATCAACTACATATGTTACCAAAAAGCGTTGCATTTTCTTTGAGTAAAAATGAGCAATATTTGCTCTTTAAAAAGTGTATTGTCTTATTTAACCAATGAACTATTCAAATAGGAACAGATCCTCTTTGGGAATGCTAGTTTTCTCGGTTATATCAGTACCTGTTTATGGTTTTCAGTTGCAAGTCGCTTCTGAGATAACATGCTCTCTCAGCTGATACACAATCACAATTTTGATTTAAAATAAGGCTTATATTTCTTACTAAGGACGCACATATTGCTCTATTTCTAATTGAGTAAAACTTTTTGACACGATGGCGCCGTATAATTAATTGTTATTCTTTTGTATGTTTGTTTTGATGTTCATTATTTATTGATTTTGTTTCACAATCGTTTTGCATCTGTGTCACAACCTTGAATTTTCTCAATATTTTTCTTTTCGAAAAAGCATGTTATAATATTCAAAAGAGACGAGATACAAACTACGTTGCCTTAATCAATATGAGGACACACGTATGAAATGCTTTTTTACGTCCCACCACGACAGACAATGTTTATATTTAAATTATCTTCCCCATAGACTTCTCCCCGAGTTTATTAATCACTGTTGAGCGTACTTTTGTGTTTGGATGTGAAAATATATATGTTAACTGTTTCGGAAAATTTTGGTTTTCATAACATTTATAGGTGAGCCAATTAGCTAAACATACATTATAAAATGATATCAATAAGCATGCTTGTTATCATAATTCTGACTGGTTTTGTAACAAGGGGGTATTGATTTTCGTTACCTGGGTTTATTAATCACCTATGTGCTTAAGTATATGGTCAGTTATTATCAATGTTATCGCGATTTATATTTCTTGATTCCCTCCTTTAACCCTTAAATATGTTTAAATAGCACTTTTACATTTCATTTATTT
>LQRL01160336.1:0-12422 GCA_001703475.1 Hydroides elegans
TCCTGTTGAACGTGCAGGTACTGATATAACACATTGTAAATCTACCGTATTTATTTAGAAACATACTTTGGTGCTAAAGACTACAATCTGATATCAGATCAATTTATATTCTATAGTTTCATCACCAATTGATTCATAATAGTCAATGGTAAATACTGGTTATATCAAATTCAAAATAAGACAATTAAGATAGACTCCTACTGGAGGAACACTGGAGGAATATATAGACTTCTACTAATTAATTTTGAGGAAACAGAAACTAGTGAAACATATAATTGAAAACAATCCGATTCTATACAATCCAAAGTAAACTATCATAATAGGCCACTTCTTGCAAATACAAATAAAATAGTAGATCTAGGAAATGAAATTGAAAGGGAAGACATTGATGGTAAATATACTTTTTTATCTTTTTAAGGTTCTCGAAATAGATATATGAAGCAGCCTTTTAGTTTTCTATTCTTTAGCATAGGATGAATCCACCATCGTCTTTTCAATTTTTGGTTTCATTAAATGATTTATCATTGATACATTATGACCACTTAATAAATTCACAATTATTAATAGTGGTAGAAGTCTAGATAAAGTGAAAAGAAAGTTGTCTTTGCAGATTATCAAACAAAGTATTTGTCTTTAATAAGAAACGCGTAATATGTATATATCTCTTTATCGATCCATGAGCTATTGAGTGTAGGTTCATTTTATAAGTTTTGGAAGGTTTACAAAATTGGAGGTCTAACATCAATTCGATGGCAAAATGTATTAAAATAAGAAGTCCTAAATCGCTTAAATAATGTAACCGTAAAAATCGCGACTTGCGATTTAATGTAACCGCTCCCTAAATGTCAAACATTAATCGTTCTGAGCTTGTCGCTTCCCGTGTGAACACTTTTTCTAGGGCGATTCTAAAGAAATGACTAAGTCCTATAAAGAAAAAATAAGTAAATTGCCGCCTGTCGCGTTTCGTCGCTTCCCGTGTGAACAAGCCCATAACAGTGTCATCGATGCACCAAACCTGAGGATCGCCAGTTTTTTTTTGTATATATATTTGCAATTTATATTTTTCAAATCGGCAATAGTTGCTGCTTTAGTGATATCACAAAAGGATATGAAGCATCCAACATATCATCTTTTCGCTGAAGAATTCGCTGAAGCATGTACTTAACAATGTTAAAGACGTAAAATACGAAAGATTTCATCGTCTACTGAAGTATATACGTATTAATGATAAACAGTTTCCACGTTGCAACGTAACATAATGGTTCGGCCACCGGCCAGGAATATTTGTTGTTGAAATCGCAGCAAAGCATTAAGAAAGTATAGTAATACATTTACCGCCAGCGATATTGATTTGACTATATTTTCTGCCAATATTTCGACCCATTTTGCTGCCAAAGCAACACTATAAATTTAACAAAACATATTAAATAGAAACGTAAGACAGTGTCGCGTTTTTTTTTTGTTTCTTCATATTTAATACTAGTCCAATTTTTCCTCGGAGCTGTGATTCAATGCCCCAGGGCCGCGTTTGGATGGTATTTAGAAATGACCCCTTAATATTAATGCGAGGGAGGAAATCGTTTAAGGAAGTGATTATGGCGACAAGTTCATGCTTTGTGCTGGTCATTTTACAGTCCATTTATTTCATTATGACCCAGTCAATAATATCAAGGGTTTAATGCTAACGTAACAGCACTGCCGCAAGATTGGCAAAGAACAAAAATATCTAAATGTAATCAAAGTCATGACCATGTTTTGTTTATTCAAACTATGATACAAACTAATATATAGATGTGGCTTTAGAAAATAGCAATCGAACATCAATTTTCCGCTACCTCCAGCTTTTTTTGCGGGCAGCTATCAAATCCAGTATAAAGCAAGCGTACGGTTTTTATTAGACGGACAATGTAGTAAATCGGACAGTTTTTAAGTTTAAATACTGTAAATTAGATAGGAGGACACATTTTCCCTAAACAATATGATATAAAACATGCTGTAAATTTGATAGGAGGAATCATCTTTCCTAAACAAGATGACATAAGATAAGCAGTTTATAAACATTAATTTTTGATGGCTTAGTTCCTTCTTGCACAGTAGCCTATACATATATGTCCATCTCTGGAGCTTGATCGAAGGTGGTTAGCGATGGGATGGGCTGATTGAATTTTGTATCGTTCATAAACAATGGTGGCGATGGGTAAACAACAATCAGGGACCTCATAGATGGAATAAATCAGGTCATTGACGAATCGTATGAAATGTGGGTAAACAGTTTTCGCGCGCATTTTATGGCAATATGTACGCGTTATTTATGAAGCATACATTTGCACGTTAATATGCGCTTCGAAAACAGGGCATAAATGAGTTTTTGAACACTCAGATGTAAGGATTATGAAATAATAAGCAGCTGAAGTGTTGATAAAGTAAAAACTCAAACTAAGTCTTAGAATCCCATAGTTCATGTTTTTACTATAAATAGATTCTGATCTTGATTTTAGTTTATAAAAGGGTGAAGCCATCCGTGAAATACACATTCATTCATTCATTTAGAGGATGAATATAACATAATTTCCAATTTATGCATATATGAAATTATATACTCTCGAGATTCACCACAAACCAAGTCCTGATCATTAAACCGAGAACAGACACATTCAACTCAGGAAAAGAGTATTGTATTATCGTAACCTGTAGGCACCTTAAGCTGCGATTAATTTGATCGAAATGCGTTAATCGAACAGTTCGTATTGAGTATATAATAAGGAACGGAAATAGACCATCAACTCTGCAGTAAATGTTCCATTGAGATGGAATCCTGGCCTGTTGGTGGTTTTTAGTGTGCCATTGCTCGTTTGGTATGTTTCAAATGGGTCCATATATTTGTAAAGGATATTTCTTATCATATAAACACTTATTATTCTACATTATAGTTGCTATTCTGCATTCTATACTGGAATATCATAAAGCACGCATTGGAACTTTTCTAAATGAATGTCGTTAGTATGTCTCATCTTGGGCAGTATGAAACCTTAGTGAACGTCATTTTGGGATTCGACGTCAAATTAACGTTCTTCTTGCTTTCTTTTTCGCCGTCAGCTCATTTCTGAGTCTGCATGATACATGTTTGTTATTTCTTTAAAACGCATATCATTCGTGCTACAAAACTTTGGATACGTTTCAGGTAAATTCAATGAATCCCACTTTTAATATATAATCTTACCCTCCTCACTTGCGACTATCATGATTTCACGCCTCTTAAGACTATTCACAGCCTTTTCCTTGATTGATTCTCCCTACCAAACTGGATCAAGAGATTAGAAAGAGAGCGGAAATTTGTCTATTTCCTCCTTCGCGATCAATTAAGCAGAGAGTTACCAATGCGGCGTTTGATTTCGTTACGTTGCGTTCACTCAAAAAAGCGCGTAAATAATGCCAAAAAACGAGTTTTTTTGCATGAACAGAAGGGATGATTTGCTATATTTCCATACATTTTTTTTACAATTAAGGAGAAGTTTTTGAGCGACACAGTAACGACACAGCATTGATCCAAGCACGTTTTGCCTACATTTGCGATGATAAAACACATTCAACAAATTGATCAAATACTTCTTAACTTGCAAAGTTTTTTTACTTACAAAGTAAATACATGACACACTTTTCACTTTAAAAAATTATTTATTTAAAGTTAAAGCGTTTTAAACGTAATAATAATAACTAGGAACTGACATCGTCTTGTCTTTCCAGGAATTCATGACATTGAATCTCACAGTAAACGTAGTTTTGTATATTCAGTACATTTTTATTATTTGATCAAAGAGCTATTGAAATAGGTTATGTTTTTGCACATGCTAGTATTTAATCAACAATTATCGTAGTTCCTCTCTGATTATTTGCATTCATTTACTATTGTATTGTTTTCATTGATGAAAATACTAGATATCTACTGTGATAAAAATACAAAGGTTTCAAGTTATAGTTGCTTAGCGTAGGTGGATAAAACAATTCAGTTTTATGAGGTATTATATGAAGAAATAAATGTTCCAGCGGATGTTTCGGTTCATATATCATTAATTAACATACATGGACTTATCGAAAGAGGTTCGATCCGGATAGCAACTTTGTTGAGGCGATCTTATTATTTGATATTATTAACAAAAACTCAAAAACGATATAAAAAAAGTATACGAATATTCTGATAGTTTTGTAAGGAGTTCGTGTCTCGGCTAGACTAATGAATTTAATCTCTCGGGCAATAATTGACATAAAAAACGCATACGAATATTTTGACAGTTTTGTAATGAGTTCGTGTCTCAGCTGGTCAAATGAATTTAAACTCTCGGGCAATAACTGCCATCACCTCCCCTACCCTTACCCACAAGGTTCAATTATTAATAGAGCTACAGTGCAACTTTTGTTTTAGGCAACTGAAATCTCCATAATAAACCCGAAGCAACAAATGTTTTGATGGGTTCAAATGAGGTTCTAATGAGATTGAAATTAAATGGCTTACCCATAAACTCCGTCATAATACTGAGCGGCATGACCACACAACACACGAACAGATCCGCGACGGCCAGACTGGTTAAAAAGTAGTTCGTGACATTCTGCAGTTTCTTTTCGGTCGCCACCGCCATACAGACGAGCACATTGCCCATAATTCCCGCCAAAACCATGAGCGATAATGGCAAAACTTGCCAATTGTTTGCAGACGACTGCCATAATGAAGGAGCTGATTGAGATTCAATGAGTAATACTGATGTAACTAAGCTACTGGTCCCGTTGGATGATGAAAGATACATGTTTGTGGGCGTTGATTGTGACAAAGCAGGTTTTGTTGTGGGTGATATTTGAGCACTTCCGGTTGTAAACATGGCGGTGTAGGAATCATTCGCCTCGTTTTCGCTGAATATTCCAGGGTCCCATGCGTTGTAAATGCAGTCTATGCTTGACTGATTTGCATGATGACAGTTTGATTTGTTTTGTGATGAAAATAAATCATTTAGTTCTCCTCTATCAACAATATTATCCATCAAGGTACGGTAAAAATGAGATACATTTAATTAACCATATATGTTCCGTTTGCTATATATTCTAATATTTAATGCATTTATTGCTGAAATATTATTATTCATCATCAATCCTTCAATTGATAATAGCGTAAACAATATAAGATGGCAATAACATATTGAAGCACATTTCTTTTCATCATTGAAAAAAAGTTTTTTTTTCATATTCCTTTAATTAAATATTTCTGACAAACATGTTTGTTATCCTGGATCTGACATCATTCAATTCCGATCGACCTGGCACTCTTGAAAATACAGCTAAGCGTATTGCCCTTAGGATACAAAACAGTTTAACTATCCATTTGACAATTTATTTGTTTATTTCTTCGATTCTCGTCCACTCAGCCTTCGAAATGAATTTAGAGCTCTTAGCACCTTACTCATATCAATTGACTTTATTGTGTCACCACACCTCAGTCAAATTGTTTCCGACGAAAGCCAAAAAGGCCACAAGCTGTACAACAACTCATTTTCCAGTTTAATTAAGCTGTTGACATTTTGAATGTACAAACACCCATATATCCAATTTATCCGTTGGCAATTCCTGATTCCGCTCATGGATTTTTGAAAAGAAACAATCGATTTGCGAAGGTTCTCGGTGCAATTATAAACGCGGAGTGGCTACTTTATTTGTTGCCGTATTAGCGTTTTCCGTCGAAGGTCAGAACTGCAAAGAAAGATAATAAAGAAGCTTTAGTTATATATGGCTTAAATGACTTTAACTATAATAGTAAATCAATCAGCATGCATGTACATATAAATGGTGTCTCAATGTAGGTTTTTTTTGCTATGCATTTCATATGCGTACACTCGAAATTGCTAAAAAAAAGTTATCATTTCGACATACATTGTTCGTCCTCAATAACAAGCGATTATGTGTTGAATGAGCTGTAAGCAAACATTTCGATACTTACTCAATGCAAAAATTAAACGACAACTTGACCTTTAATACTAGACGTAGGAATTTCGGTGTATGTCAATCTCACTTTTTTCCTATAATCATATATAAGCAATTGTCGGTTTTACCAATGATTGTATTTTGTATTACATGGTGGGCAGTTGTTGAAATGGGCTACATTTTGAATAGTCCGCAATCGTTTATGATGTAAAGGAACGTACGTTACATGTTATTATAGAGTTGAGGCGCGTTCAATCAAACAAAAATCCCGAAAAAAGCTCAAAAATCCAAAACTCGAAAGCCATTTTTGTATAAAAACATAGACATTTATCCCTTCTGTCAACGCAAAATACGGACTTTTTGCATTATTTCGAGCTTTTGTGTGTGTAAACGCGGCCTTATGCATTCATGTATCTTCGTTTGCATCATGTGATTTACGATATTCCGCATAAACCATACATTTTTTGTGCTTTACGAGCAAACGTAGATCTATAGGTGATAAGCGTTTATTAGGGCCTGGCCAAATTGGAAGCTTTATGCTGTTGTTTTCCCCAAACAAACTTGTCTTCCAATGTAATCCTTATGGGACACTCAAAAAGCTACCTACCGTTCGTTGTCTTTGGTTTCCCATAAATAATACATTGGAAAACAGGTGTGTTAGGGGAAAATAGCAAGAAAAGCTCCCAATGTGGCCAGGACATTACCGTTTCATAATTATATTTTTTGTCATATCATGCGCGATATGCGTTATGGTGAATATAAATTTAAAACTATATTATATGTCAAAGATTCAATTGCATGATCTTGGGGCATACATCTTGAAAACATCTTCTTTTATAATATAATGCAATTGACGCCAAAATTACCTTTAGTTACATTCAATTATAAACATGTAAGTATGTATGAATTGAATATGTTAGAAGTATCACCATTAAAAATAAAAGTTAAACACATTTTCTTAGATAACTTTCACAAAGTTAAACATTAACTATAAGCGTATGTTATTGAAGAAAACCTGCGAGCATTTTGTCCCTTTCCCGTGTCCGCGCCATAAACTAAACATTGCCTCCATACATATATGTACATAATTACGATTTTAATTCCTTTTGAACCCATGCGGCGATATGGGGCGATTCAATATCAAGGGCCTATTATATTGAAAACCTTGTAAATGGGAGAAAATCAAAACAAGAGTTAACTCTTGATACCCGCGCTGCTTATGAAGGGGGCAGTCTCGCAACACTCGAAAATATTCCAATTATACCTTAATTATGAAGAGCTGTTTATTTTGGACGAAGGAAAATGCGTTTTATTTATCTATGGCTCTGTGAAATAGCCGCAGGAGTTTATATAGCTTAGTTGCTTGTGGTCAAACATATGGTAGTTAGTATAATGAACGTTATGGCCAAACAAGGGCGAAACACAGCTATTGTTAAGACGATAGAATTCTATTTATGCCCATAAAACGCAAAATATGCGCAAGGAAAGCAAAATACTACAGCTTTGTTCGAGTTAAGTTATCGTTTTTTTTTTCTTTTCCAGAAGCATTACATACGTTTATTCTTTATACATTTGAAACAAGATACAAGAATATATTTTACATCCACAGTTTTAATTTAGCGTTGATATTTTAGATAATCAATAATTCTTTTAAAAAAAACCTTTTTGTCTGCGTTGCAGATTGTTGAATAATTGTAATGCGAACTAGATAATGAAATTTCTATTGCCTTTTCGGCCAAGCGTTAACTTGACATTATTTATTAAGATTTAATGGAATATTGAGAAATAACAGTGAAAATTCAAAGTTAGGCGGAAAATGGCCGCCACATAAATACAATATCCAAGATAATATAAAAACAAATGCAAATAAATAGTAATTTAAGTAAGATGTAACAGCAAAATCCAAACAATATTACAGCGATTAGAAATAACAACCAAACATAACCACTCACCATAACGTGTGGAGGTGGGGATGGTGGTGGAAAACAAAATTACAAGCTAATATCATAGCTTTAATACAATATTGCTGAATACATATAGAAATATTATAACAAAACGAAGTTTGCGATTGACTGCTAAATAATATGTGTCGCTGTTGAAAGCAGTCAGATTCTTTTTTAAAAAAAACCTGTTCTCAATTGTGTTTATGGTTAAATAGAATTGAAGGCAGGCCTAAAATGGTAGGGTTATTTGTCTTATGCAAAGTCATTATGCAAAGATTTACTAACTTTGTTTTAAAAAATCTAATATTATAACAAAATAGAAATATAGTTTTAACAAATAACTTCCAAATTCGTACGCTTATAGTATTGTATAATTATTTAAGCTTCAAATAGTGTTCTTTAATATATTCGAATCAAGGTAAGTGAACTTGACACAGCTTTCAACATTTTCTTAATCATTTCGGAATAAAAGCCTAAACTAGGACAGCTTTGTTGTAACTTGAATAATTGGAGTCCAAATCATTTGTCCTTTTTAAATCCTATTCAAAAAGAAACATTTTGTAATTCAAACCCACGTTTCATTCCTTTCCTTTGCCTTTTCAACTGTTATATTTTCTTTTTACAAATATGCTTAACACGACATAAATATCAGGGCTTTTGAGATACTTTGTAATCCAACTTTTAGCAATAACTGAACAGATATCTTATATAAAAAGGAATCAATTTGTTAAACATCATAGCCTGAGTTTAGATTTTTTTCTTATTTGCATATATTATGAATTCTATTATCATTGTAACCATTACTCAAAAATAAACATTACAAACAGGTTTAGACAATTACCTATGTAAAAAAGAAACAATACTTCGACGTATTAATCAAAGTATGGTTATTGAGTTGATTTTAATAAATTTCGATTTCATCTTTTGCATGCATTTATATCCCTCAAGCTATTTGAATAAAGGAGGATACTAGCAAAACAAAAATATGGTACGTTTGAACCATTCTGCTCATATCAATATAACATTACATCATTATTTCATATCATTTTTGCAGAATAATCTAGTAATAATGTTATAATGGTATCTGCTATTTACATTTCGAAACCAAACACGAATGCCTTTATGAATAAAACATGTTAAATATATTGCTTCGTATCAACTTACCACTATACCTTCGATATTAGAATAGCTTCCTATCATTTATCTCTATCAATTACTTAATGAATATTCCAAATTGTTATTCCTTGCGCACAAAACTTATTGGTTGCTCTTTTGTGTTGCGGTTTAAATTTGTTTGTTTTTATACTCTTTTCATAATTCATCATATTTTGCATGAAGACTGTCCGTGTCATGTGGAACTGTGTTACGATTGTCTCTTCAAAAATTATCCACCGTAACATTATTTACCAATAATTATCCATTATTATATGATTGCATGGTTATGTTCAAATCATAATTCATGGATATTCCTTTCTTTCCATATTATTTACAACTGAATCATCATCAAATTGTGTCCATTTAGTTTATATCCTTCAGGTTAGCGATAGCATTGATGGAAGCATTTTGCATTTAGAGCAATAATCCAAGAAATCTAATAATAATCCATAATTAAATCCATCGGGGCATTCATGAAATTGCAAAAATAAACGCAAACTCAATATAAAACAACTATACATCAACCCGGTATACAATTGACATGAATCCCAAAAGGGAGTCCATTTGATTAATAGCACTTTATATTATATCCATATATTTCATTTAAACCCTCATAAAACACAATATATCATTTTTAGCCGTAAATGGACCCCTGGCGCATCAACATTTTATCTGATAATAGTTTTCTCCTAGTAGAGCTGTCGTCAATTTTATCAAGATGTCCCTCCTATATGCCATTAAAAGCTACAGTCCTCAGATGTATTGACCCTTTTAACGGTACAAACTGTCATTTTGTCTGTTGAACGTGTGCCACAATCACAGAATATATTGTAACCCTTACGAGACGAGTCTTAAGCCGCTGGCTTTTACTTGCACTTAGCGTTAGTTGGCGTGTGGCGTATTAGCTCTCTCTCTTTCTTGCGTCGCTTTTAGTTTCGCTCTCTCCCGTTTTTAGAGACCACCCTTGCTAAAACCATATAAATGAAATCTTTATATATCCCCTCTAAAAGAATATAAGCTGCTCATATGTGGTGATGAAAATCAAAATTTAATTTCAAGATATCATTGTTTTTTTTGTAAAATGAAATGTCATATGGTGTGCGATATGGGATTTTTTTATTTTTCGGAGATAGATTTGTCCGTATATATATTATTACAATTAGCGCAATACTGTGTCAATCATGACTTTAATTAACGAAATCGCTAGCAATTTAAGGCAGTTTGAAAAGCAAGTGAGTCCATACATGTGAATGACGTTTTAAAAAGTTTCGGTGTTTGACGTCGCAACATCGTCACAATAACCATAAAATGGCGTTCGCTTCTTTTTCATTATGTACAAATTTATAACGCATAAGGGAGCAATGCTTTTCCGAATTAGAACTTATAATTATTGTCAAACGTGCATAAATCTATTATAATTCAAAATCGAAACCCGTGAAATAAAGGTCCCTCATTGCTAGTATTGTTTGGTAATGGCTGTTCTATTACTATTGTTGAGCTTGTACATTTATTGCATTGCCAATAATCAGGATGTATGTAGAGGAAAGCCTCTAAGCATTTAAGGGGCATCTTATAACACGCTAGATGGCTAACCGTCACATCCCTATTATGCTTAAAGGTGTTGCCTTGTATCTTGTAGAAATATAAATTTGTTGGGATTTATTTACTTATAATGTGTTGCCCTACAAAAGTGTGATATTAATCTAAAATACTTTTGGTAAAATGCCACTACATTCAGAAGGACATGACACTTGTACTCTAAATAAATGGCCGAATGAATGGCTGGTAATGCTAGATGAATTAGATATCGATAATTTCCATAAAACAAAACAAGCCATCGTTGAGGGCGCAGGCCCCAAACGAACGCCAAAAGTCAGTGTATTTTCGTGTCTTGATATAAAGCATTTACAAAGTCTATAACTTGGTTCTTAATAGCATAAAATAAGGTCTGTCTCACAATGTCTTTCTCAACGTTTTTCTCTCAACGCCTTTCTTACATGGTTTTTCTCACAAGGTCTTTCTCACAAGGACTTTCTCACAACGTATTTGTCATATCTTTCTCGCACAGTCTTTCTCACAACGTCATACTCACAAAGTTTTTCTCACATCATTCTCACAACGTAATGCCCACAATGTCATATTCACAACATCATTCTCGCAACGTTTTTCTCACAACATCATTTTTACAGCGTTGTCCTAACTTATTCCTATATACATGTACATAAGATTTTTTTTCTCGTCTTTCTCACAACCTCTTTCTCACACCGTTGCCTTTACATATTCGTTCACACAACGCAGTCCTCACAACATCACAATTTACGCGTAATGTTTCTGTGATGTAAAAAAAAATCAAAAAATATCTCACGTTTGTCTAAGTTCAGACCCCGTAGTTTCAAAATTGTTTCATCTATCAAACTGAAACCTCAACGTTCCCCATCTGTAATATATATTATATTCCTGTGGGAAGTTTTAGAACCCTAGAACAGAGGCTTCATACCAAAGTGCCGCGGACAAAGTGTTTTATGATTAGCGTGACGGACAAGATGAGCGTGATGGACGGACGGACGGACGGTCGGACGGACAGAGGGACGGATGGACAGGCGAACAGATACAAATCCTATAGACCCCCGGGTTCCCCCGGTTGGGGTCTAATTATCACAATCAATATTATTATTGGTGTAACTTATTGCAGGAAAATATTAATGTTGACATTACGCCAGAAAAAAAAATTACTACTTAATATTTGTAACGATATTTCACTTGAGACTTTATATATTTTTGTCCGAATTCGATGATATTATTTGTAATTGTAATGGTGTTGTTTTGATTATGTTTATGAATCCTGAATAGTCCTCAAATTACCGAGACAAACTAAAACAAATCTCAATAACTTTTTAAGGTGTTTATTCTTCTAATTCAAAACATATTCTACGAGCGTCGTCGGGCAACCCAACACCAACGTAATCGCAACCGTGATGACGTCATGACGTCATCACCAACCAACTTCCGGGATACGCAGATCCACTTGTTGCCCGACCGACTGGACTTATATCGACTCAATACTAATAAGACTCAATACTAATACGACTCAATACTAATGCTTAAATACTTTTGACTAAACTTGACAATAATAATAAACCGTGAAATATTAAAACCCCATATTTCACACATCTCCCTTCCCTTTTAAAAGAAATTGCCCACAATTTTAAATACAAAAGTTTACTAAAATCTTAAATGCAAATTATACTCATAATATGTAAAAAATAGAAATAAATCATGAAACTTTAACAACGTTTTGCTTGTTTTTCAGGTATTGCCGGGCAAGATAGAGATATCAAGCCTCAAGACAAAGACTTTACA
>LQRL01160342.1:0-20763 GCA_001703475.1 Hydroides elegans
GTTTTCATAGGAAATATATTTTAAATCTACAAAAACCCATACCCCTTCGAGTTTGGGGGCGGTTGGGGCCTGTTCGTGTTTCACAAATACTTCCTTGTCTGATTCGCTGAACCTCGTACAGTACGGTCTTCCTTGTTGTACGGGCATTCGATCCCATTCTATTTTCATCCCCGTAACTATTTCGAGTATGACCTTGTCCTTGGTTACCTTTTCCCAGTTTGACAGGAAATGTTTGAGTCTGCCCCATACTGGTAACACTTTGCCTTTTAAAGGGTCTCGAAATCCTAGTGCCATTACCTGTGGTCTTGGCTTTACTGCATTGTACTGAGCATTCAACCCTACTGTTTCTTTCCTTACCTTTACCGGGTTGTGACTCTGTATCTCTAGTGCCTCGTGTCTTACTAAAGGTACCGCAGTCGTTCTTTGTCAAGAATTCTTGCTTATCAATTTGGTTTGAGTCACCTTGTCAGGAACATGGTAATCTAATTCCTCTCGTCCAACTAAACTTAACGGAGGTATCATACCTGCCTCTGACGGACTGTTGGCGGTAGCCTCCCCTGAAATGACCACCTCTGTCCTGCCTCTGTGGCTGCGACTGGCCTCTGTTCTGGTACCCGTTGCCTGTCTGGTACCTGCTTGTGTAACGGCACCCGGCTGGATGTCTGCGCCTCAGCGGGGCTGCCTCGAAAGGGCCGTCTGAAACGTCTAAAATCACCAAAGGATTTCTTTGCGTTTTTTTCGCTTTCGTATTTCTCTTTCTACTGTCCATTTCTGTCCATAGAAGACACACCGGAGCCATTGCTCGCATCAGACTCATCTGTATACGCGCTAGATTCTTATTATTCTTTAAAATGTAATCCGCGTTATTGTCTTTCATCAACTCAGCCCATTCTTCGTCCATTTTTGGTACGGACAAACCAGGATTCTCGGGTAACGGGATGTCTTCCAACACCTGTTTCGTTTTAGAATCTTCCAAATATTTATGGAAATATTTGGCTAAAAACTTGTCGATTTGGGGCTGAAGCTTAATAGCATTATTGTTCTTGTCTGGGTCAAACATATCTACCCGTTCGAAATCATCTTCATAACTAGCCTCGCGTTTGCGCTTTTGATTCCTGCTACTTTTTGGCAATTTAGGAATACGATAGTACCGTTTTTTTAGCTTCAGATTCACTGTCACGACCATACATAATGCGTTTCGCTCTGTGTTTATTTTAAGGCCCCAACCCAAAAGTTGGGGGCCTATAGAGTTGGGGTGTCCGTCCGTCCGTCTGTCCGTCCTTCTGTCCGTCTGTCATCGCTTTCTTGTACGGGCTAGAACTTTTGAACGGAAGGTCATAGAGACTTGGTTATAGGCTCAAATGAAAGGTCTCGGTCCGTAGATGTGCCTTTTGACCATTTCGGTCAAAAACACCCAACCGGAAGTTGGCAAATCGGTCAAAATAGCCCAAAATAGCGGGTTTTCAGGACTTGAGCTTGTACGGGCTAGAACTTTTGAACGGAAGGTCATAGAGACTTGGTTATAGGCCCAAATGAAAGGTCTCGGTCCGTAGATGTGCCTTTTGCCCATTTCGGTCAAAAACACCCGACCGGAAGTTGGCAAATCGGTCAAAATAGCCCAAAATAGCGGTTTTTCAGGACTTGAGCTTGTACGGGCGGTTGGGGCCTGTTTCACAAATACTTCCTTGTTACCTTTCATTTTTGTAGGAACCTTTGGTTCCTCGTTTGAATCAGTACCTGATTCTGCCGTTTGGCCTACTGTTTGCCGTTTGGCCTGATCATCCGATAAAGAGTCATCAAACTTGTGCCTTTTGGCCTCGTCATTAAGTTGCAAATCACTGTCTTGATTTTAATCACTAAACCCTTCGAGCCTTTGATCTGTCCTGCTTCTCGCCATATGACAGATAGAAATAAATAAATTACTTACTGATTTATAATTTGATTATTGATATCTCTAAATTACTAAAGTATATATTTTTTTATGTTGTTACTCTGAGAAGAGCCCAAGAGGAAGTGGAAGATGGTTTTGAAGTGGCTATTCGCATAAGATTAGGGAAGAGGAGATTGAGGAAGAGAGCAGATGTTAGACCTTACGTAGGATTACGAAGTAAAAATGACCCGTCTCATGCCAAAAAAGGTACGCTGTAGGAGTTCTATAAACTAAACGAAGCGGTATAACCCTTGATTTACTTAATGTCATGCTAGCTTATTTATCGGTCACCTTACATTTATCACACGAATATGAACTGATAAGTTGTAAACGATGTTACGAGCGAGGTTTTTCTTCTACAGCTTAAGGAAGCGAAGTAGAAGCAAATCGGATGCCGACAGCTAAAAGTTAAACTATATACACTATCTACAGGGGCGATGGCAAACAGCTCTATTGGTTCTCCTTCCGGGCCCTCTTCCGGTCGACCAAGTCGTATTTGGTCGTGGCGCCCGCTCGCTTAAAGCTGCAGAGAGTTCTCAGGGTATCCCGGGTAAACCCGAAGGAGAAAAGACAAAGCAAGATTCTTCAACTTATTAACACGGCGGGGGACTTTGGTTGGGTCTCGTGAAAGGAGGGAGTACTAGGTAGACCAAGGTACTGGTGAAATGCCGTGATCAACCGCTGGTGACGGCCCGTCAGCTCCACATTCGCTTCCTTACGGTTAATGGGGAACCAAGCATTACTTCTCGAGGAGCTCGTGGATGTCATCGAGGCCAAGCTTGTCCATAATGCGGTTGAACAGCTTGCCCCAATTGTTCATGGTTTCCGCGTCGACCCGACCGTATGTAATGCAACTTGGGAGGTGATGTGGGATAAAGTGGTATTGTAGGGTCCTTCCAGCCAGATCCGTCTTGCATCCGTCTGTGGTGCACATAGCAGCCCTTGCTGGATCTCGCGCTGCATTTGCCTTACTAGGAGGAATTAGCGGGGTTTGTGGATTTGCCTTCTTAGGGGGAACTACCGGGGTTTGTGAAGTTACAGAAGGTGAATGGAAGACCACCGTTCTTTTCTCCGTCTCGACGTCAGTTTGGTCGGATGAATCCTCATCTGAGTGGACCCGGAGGTGTTCCCACCCCGTACGATCCACCGTAACCGCACGCAGACCCTCCATGAACGATCTCGCTAATACGCGTGCACCTTTCTTCCAGAGGTGTATATGGTCCCTCCAACACTTCGGGTTGTTGACCAGGGGGAGGATGTCCGACACAGTCTCTAAAACGATGAAATCCTCCAGAGACTGTGGCAGATGGCGCAGTCCCATGTTAAAATCCATCCTCTCGCCGATAATGGACACATTCTCGTGGGACCGCGGGAGCACCGTTGACCAGAGGAACCTGATACCTGGCTTCACATACCGCACTACATCCACAAACATGCTGACCTCGGTCATTTAGAGGCCGGTGTTAGGTTGGAGGCAATTGACGCCAAGATGCACCAGCATCAGCTCCACTGGCGCCAAGGCCTCATCCGTCAGGCGGGCATTGAGCGGCCCCCAGAGCCGGTCCTGCCACTTCTCCGAGTCCTCGTCATACGTGCGACAACCCGAGGCGACAATGATGGTGCACCTGTGAAATGACGTCATTCGCGCGCCCTCCCGGATCATACTGTCGCCAACTATTACGATCGTTTCCATAGCCATCTAAAAGATTACCTGAGACTACTAAACCACACTCCTAATTAAACTAAAACTACCCATACTCCCAATTTCTACAGCTCCAGAGGATAACACATTAAAATGAACGTTTTATAGCTCAATGGGAGAATATATATTCTGTATATTCTGTCATTTATAACGCGCTTATAAAATAAGCGCACACAGTCAACTAAAATGTCAATTTAAAAGCTACTATCATATGCCTTTCTAAACAAAACAGTTTTGAGGTGACGTTTAAAACACTGCAATTTATCTATGTTTCGAATGTGCAATGGCAGCGCATTCCATTCATAAGGTCCCGCACATTTGAAGCACCTCTCGCCATATTTCGAGTTCGATTTCGGAACAACAAGCTGATTGTTCATTGATGAGCGCAAGTTCCGTGTTGGAACATGAGGAGATAGCAAGTCACTAAGATACCTAGGACCTTGTCCATGTAGACACTTAAACACTATTACACAAATCTTGAAACGTATTCGGTATTCGATGGGTAGCCAATGCAGGAGCTTGCAGGCAGCTGTAATACTCTCACCTCGGGAAATATTTGTAATAACTCGAGCCGCAAAATTCATAACACTTTGTAGCTGTTTAATGTTCTTTTTAGGCAGTCCGTAATAGAGTGAGCTACAGTAGTCCAATCTACTTATTACAAGCGCATGGACTACCGTTTTTGCGGCATAATCACTAAGAAAAGGTCTCACACTTCTTATCCAATTTAGAAAATAAAAACACTTCTTCCGAACTTCCAAAATCTGCTGCTCTAGCGAAAGCGTACTGTTCTGGAATTGAAAAGGAAAATTTAGTCTCCTAGTTGCGAAACACTATTACAGGATGCAGGGGACGGTAATGGATATTCATGGGGAGCTGTGTTATTTTCGGAGGGGTCTCGAGGGTAATAGGGTTTCAGACGGTCATGATGGATCACCCTAGGTTTCTTATAGGGAGCTTCCTGGATACGGTACATAACATCTGACAGTTTATCGATTACTACATACGGGCCATCATATCGAGCTGACAGTTTCTCCAACCCCGGTTTTGCGAACCATCGTTTTAACGAAGACCAATCCCACCGCTGCCACCAAATATGTATAGTCCTAAGGCCCACGGGGGTCAGACACGCGCGAGGTGTCTGACCAAAAGCTAGAGTGCTGTTTTAGTACCCGGTATATGCGAATAAGACAACGGGTTTAAACTATGTATATTTATTGGAAAACTGTATGGCAACTAAAATGGCAGTTTACATCGTACTAAAATGAGCGATTACCTTAGATATTAACGAATTTAAATCTCAATCACTAAAATGGCGTCTTGTTGTTTTTCTTTCGGAAACGGAAGAAAGGAAGTAATATGGGCCAAAACGTCACGTAACATAAACTACTTACATTCAACCTTTGTCTAATTTTTCAATCAAAAAAAAATCTTAGTCCAGTTTTTTTTTGAGATGCGATTACATTTAGAACTGCTTGTCCAGCAGCTCCATGGCACATTCTTCGGTAATTTGGTCGTTTTTTCGGCACATCTTTTGTAGCTTCCCTTTGGCCAGCCTGAGAGCTGACAGGTTCTGGCGTAGAAGATAAGGCAAATATGTCATGTTAATCTACTGGAGTTTGACTCCTGTGAACCAGTCAACTCTTGCAAGTCTTTTTCCATCGACGATAAGCGTTTCGTTAAAAAGGCTATTTTTATTGTCTTTGAAACCTTGAAATTTTCCATATTTCCAAAATTTCATAGTTTAAGGAGATAAATGAGTAGTGTTTTCAGGCTCAGGATAGGCCTCACGAAGAGATTTGATGTAATTAAGGTCAACATCCTTGCTAGACCACTCGTCAATCAATCGACTCGAAATATCCCCCACAGGAGGTCCCTTTGGGTCCGCCGTTACCCCATCAACAATCAGATCCTGCATAGACTTTGCAATCTTATCATTGGAAAGGGGACAAAAAGGAAATCTCGTTTGATATATGTCAACAATGGACCCATGTCAAAAGCACGAACACCCTTACCATGGCTCAACACGACCATATTCTCTCAGCTATCTCTTCTCCTATACGTGCAACTCGTGCACTTGAAGTCAATGCCGTATTCTTATGAAGCGAACTTCAACCAGTCTGGAACACCAAACCCAGTGTTCAGGAGTCTCCTATTGACATTGACTATAGCTGTGTTCAAGCCAAAGGTTCACATTTCGCAAGCCTGAACATGCAGTGTCCTACCCAAGATATCCGAAATCATCTGCGTAGCCCAAAAGGTACGACCAGCAGCCCTACATCTCCGTGAAACCTGGCTCGACAAATCATAAACGGATTCTGAAATAGCTTTTCAAGGTTATGATGTTATGAGAAATGATCGAAACCATAATGGTGGTGGTGTATTAACTTATATGAGATCTGATATTGCATTTAATGTTAAATCAGATCTCTTTAATGTTTCTATTGAAGCGGTATGGGTAGATATCTTGTTACCGAAAACCAAACCAATATTAGGTTCAATATACCGTCAATATACCGTCCCCCTAATCAGAGTAACTTCATTGATGAATTAGATAGCATTTTCAAACATTTAGATACTATCCAAGAAACCTATATTTTAGGTGACATAAATATATGTGCTAAAAATAAACGCTCCGCAATGTATGACAAATACAAGGGTCTGCTCCAAACCTCAGCTTATTCACAAATTTTCAATGAACCAACTCATATTGCAGACAATTCTTATATACTGGATCACATAATATGCAAAACAAGACAAAATTTCGCAAAGCGGTGTTATCCCAATAGGTATTAGTAATCACCATCTGGTCTATTGCACCCGCAAAGTATCTAGAATTACTTTCAATTGTCATAATTCTGTCACTATTAAAATGAAAAAAAAATCATTTGATAAAATCGACCGGTCATCCATTCCCAGAATTCGCTTGCAATAATTTCAAAGAAGTGTTTGTGGCTATTCTCTACAGTGGATTCATTTGTTGATCGGTTTTCCCGATTTTGTCCACTAAACATGAAGCAAATTCTGGTTTTTTAAATCCCTTTACCGAGAAATGCCAAGAAGTTTCATTCGAAACAAACACGAGCATTTTAATATTAAATATTTAATCCAAAAACTACAACAAAACGAAGAGGCAAATATGAAAGTTGGTAACTGTCACTAACTGATTCATTTGCCTTATCAAACATAAATACATTTCAAAAGCGATAAGTTATCTCCGAATATACTTGAATCAATTCGATTAATCTTGCCAACTCTATTCGATTGAACAAAATAGTCTGAAATGGTGACATTTCAATCACGTCATTCGCATAAAATTAAAAAATGAGCTATGTGTCGAGCAATGTCATAATAACTTGTGTAATTTAGAGCAATGTTTTGAGCAACAGAAACTACTGTTAGTCTGTTACCAATGATATTCTGAAAACATAAGATGTCATTCCTCACATAAATTTTCCAATAAAAGAAAAAATGATAACACACGCTAACAGCCACATTTTATAGCTTATTCTACACATAAGATCGATTCTAAACATATTAAAACAACCCCTATCAAGAAAAGAATGCACTTCGAATGATAACTCAACCAACACACTGAATATTGAACGTACCAAATTTCTGGTTCGTAAGGTTTTGCCTGTTCGGGATCTGTCCACAACATAGAGCGGTTGCATTAGCTATGGCGAAAAATAACAAACTCGCTAGGACAGATTTGAGTAGATACAGTTGCCCATTCGTCATGAATTAATTCTTGTTGACAGAACAAAAGCCAAGCCACTTGCTTGTTGCCATCGATAGTGACGACGGTTTCATGCTATCATATACCGTTACATGTCATATTCTCGATATTTGTCATACACTATGTTTCATACACTCGATATGTTATACAACATCTCGACATTTAAAGAATAATACCTAAGGCCTCTTACAACTAGAATCAACTGTAACCAACAACAACCAATGCAAAACGTTCAGCTAGAAAACCATGTGCACAATTTGCATCTGAGCTCAAAAAATACAGAAGTTCAAATAAGTAGAATAACACAGTTGACCACCACGATCCAATGGGATGCACGAACACAAAGAATTTGTACAAATGGTTCTTGTGGTGTTCCAAGGCGGGCACCCACACTTCTAGCTTCAAAAACTGCGCATGATTGTAATACAAACTCGGGAAATCGCTTCTGTAGAAAGAAAACCGAGCATCATCTATATGTTCGTCTTAAAGCCATTCACCTCTGACTATGCCTTAATAAAACCGTTTTGTTTTTCTTGGCCACGCTATTCACGCTATTCATCGTCTGCAACGTTTTGTGTTTTGCTTGAGTAGTAACAACTTTTTTTCACATTCACATTGTTTGTCCTTACGCATCAGTTCCTGATAAATATATTTATTGATTCGTAGTCCATAGAAGAACATAATTTTATGTATAAATACATTCAAAATATAACTTTTTTTCAATGTTATTCCAATATTAATTGATAATAAAAACTTTCTTGATTTATACATATTCATAAGTATATTCAGTTATCTTAATAAATACACTGCCCAATTGTCAGAAGCATTGCTGCGTCATGTTTCCTCTCGTTGCCTTTGATTCCGTTGCGCCTTTGACGAATCTTTCGTCACAGTGCCCATTCTATCCACCTCAAACTGCGCTGCATCTACACAGGCTCATTTTCTGCATATTATTGGTTGAGATTTTCAATCCAGAAGGGCTCAACGCCATTGTTGGTTGCGTTTTGCCAGTTTCTTCCGCCTACCATGTTCAACTGCTTATGTAATACGCATAAATTTCCAGTGTTATTTGGTAGAAATGAGAGATGTTGTAAGCGTGGTCTTCAGGTCCAATGATGACATTGGACGATAATGTGACCAGCGCCTCTAAATGTTCAGCATTTGAGGGGAGACGGTTTTTCATCACCATCAAAAGCTCAATTAGGTAGTTCATCTTCGATTGACTCTGTTGGCTATTTTGGCATCCAGTTGAAGTTAAGCTAGCAACATAAATGCATGTCCAAAATGGATTGCGTGCAGAGGCATCTGGTCGCTAGATTTGCAACGTCAAAATCTAAAATTGCCCTAGCATTTGGGAAAACGAATCCCAAAACGAGTTTATTTAGCATGTCTCTGTATACTTTATAACACCGCTCATTCTCAGCTGCCAGTTGGAAGTGTAGATTGAGTACATCAAACTGGTCAAAAATTATATCGATGCATGGGGCAATAGACAGCCATCTTGTATCACACATTCTTAGGATTTTGAGGGTCCCTCTCCAAGTTCGATTGCTGCATACAGCTCTTGTAATTTCCTATATATCTAGTTGTCTTAACTATCATTTTACCCATTATACTTGTAGTTTTACTACTGTAGCCTCAATATTAATAACTCAATGTAGAATGATCGAACGGTATGATCGAACTCACCACGTTTAGTAGCAGACGTCTACGTCTAGTTGTCACTGAGATAACCATTGGGATGAGCTTCAACTATTGCATGGATTTTCGCTGATATTCAAAGACTATAACAGCAGGACGACTTCTATTTCGTTATTCTTGTACCACGTTATTGGTTGTCTTGGGGCAAGGTTATTAATTTGGATAGCTATCTCGCACCTAACATAAATTATATGCTAGTTTACAGATGCATACTAGAACTCAAAATAGCTATATTCTTCCGTTACTTCTGAATAAACTTCCACAAACATTTCGATAGCTATCCTGCGCTTAACATATGATTTATGCTAATTCAGGCTAACTATAGAGTCCAAACCCTTGATCAAATAATCTAGATTTATCTTATAAGGTTATATGCTACTAATCCGCCACTATAGACTTCATACGATAATTCAATACTACACGCGATCACAATCTTAATTAATGCAAACTAGTTCCAATAATGCGTGGTTAAATTATATGCTAATAAACACCACAAGGTATATAGTTAATCAGGTATTTTTTTGCCTTCAAAGTCGCAAACAAAGGACCCTCGTTGAAGCTTATTCTATATCATAATAATCATATAAATGAATGTATCAATACCCGTATTCATCAATCGCGTTGAGTTCGGGGGCGTGAATCCTAATTTCAACAGCAGTCCTCAAAATCCCACAATCTTGTCTCCACAATCAACAAAAACCAAACTGGTTCCTGAATATTTTATGGTTGTTTATATAGTCGCCGGTTGCAGCTAGTTAAATTTCCCATCCAAAGTGTTCTCATAGTTTAAATCAAGCGCGTCACAAAAACCTAAAATTATTAAATAAAGTTATTATATTATTAATAAATTGAGAATGTTAATATACCACGCTGTTTGTACTTGTCCTGGCGGGATGTGCTGTGGGAGAACCAACTGTACGTTCCACTCACCATGTAATCAACATTTCGCGGCAATATGCGCGAACCTTATGAGGAGCAACGTTGAATATATATGGATGAATATATATGGATGATATTTGGGTTCACTTCTTTGAACCGATTGATCACGCCGCTGTTTTGCCCACACATATTGCAGTCATCGGTCCCAAGGCCAATACCGTTTTTGATAGGGATATTCTTGGAATTCAAACAATCCAAAATTGCTTTAAAATGGCCTCTGTCGTACTGGAAGTGGTGTTGCTTTTCGGTGCCGACGTCGGTGCTTTCATCTATAGTGAGTATGGACGGGAACGCACATCAGTGATTAGGTCTGAATAAAAATCGACAAGAAGTACACAAAAATCATCATAGCATTACCGATCATACCAACATCATATTTAAAATCATTATGGGAATGCATCAAATAACAGGGCATAGCATGAGCCGCCTGAATTTGTCGCGACATACCCCGTAACACATTTCATTTCCTCACTTTCATCTCGAAAAATATTGAAAATTCTCACACAGAGCTACCTATCTTATCTAATATTATCATATATCACACATGAAATGGTCGTGTGACCCAATCATTATTTCGGGTCATATTTTTCTACCACATATATTTTTGAATTATTCCTATTAATCTTAATAACTCTATTCGATAAAAAAAGAAATAGTCTGAAATGGTACCATTTAAATCACGCCATTCGCATGAAATTCATAATGAACTATGTGTCGAGCAATGTTGCAAATAACTTGTATGTTTTAGAGCAGTGTTTTTTATCTACGGAAACTACTGTACCAATAATATTCTGAAAACGTAATTTGTTTATATAACATTCCTCACATAAATTTTACAATAAAAGAAAAACATGTTTACACGCGCTAACAGCCACATTTTATAGCTTATTCTGTCACATAAGATCGATTCGAAACATATTCAAAACATTGTATATCAATACTTGCAAGCATGTTTACTTTTGTTATTACCATTTTTACCAATCATACCACCATTGTATTTAAAGTAACAGTAACGAAATAAAATAAGTGTGAATGCATCAAATTACAAGGACATAGCAAGAGCCGCATGAAATTATTAAAACATATCTCACTACACATTTCATTTCCTCACTTTTATTTTGAAAGCTTTTGTGTTAGTAATTCTAGTAGTTTCTTCGATTTTCCCTGACAATATTATTGAGGGGTAACATTTCTAACACAACAAGTTAACTGTGAAGCCTTTTCAAGAAAATAAATGCAATTTGAATGATAGTTTAACACACACACACTGAATATGAACATACTTAAGTTCTGGTTCATAAGGTTGCCAGCAAAGACAAATTAATGGCGATTCGATGGCATAGCGACTTTGTTGAGATGGGCCTATTGGGTGCGATAGAAGGGGGGGGGGTAAGTTTTCCATTCTCTAAACACTTAACAAGATGCTGTCGCATGGAAAAGGTATTAATCTCTTCCATTATCTAAACACTTAACAAGATGCTCTCGCATTTCCATTTGAACGTATTCATTGCTTTTCGGGACCTGTCCATAACATAAAGCGGTTGCATTAGCTTGGCAAAAATACCACAATCGCAAATGTGTTAATGTTCCATTCTCTAAACACTCTACAAGATGCTGTATTCTATTGCAATATATTCATTGCCTTTCGGGATCTGTCCATAGCATAGAGCGGTTGCATAAGCTATGGCAAAAAGGCCACAATTGCTAGGACCAGTTTGAAACGATACAGGTGCCCAATCTTTTCCCCAACATCTTGGCTACGTGATCTATCATTCGAATTCGTATTCTCTACATCATGTCAACGTGATCTATCTATCTTTTCATCAGGAGCTTTGTCCTCCATGCTCCTTAGAGAACTTATATGATATTCACTGTCAGAAATCGCTGTACCTAACTATGGTACAATAATTGAAATAATTTTAATGGCTAACTTTGTCACAACGTGAGTGGAGTTACGACCGTAGAATGTCTTAGTCTTATCTTCAAATTATGAATATTCGAAACACGACAATCACAACTATTTTATTTTTTATAAAGTCTTACTATAAAAGTTAATACTGAACACATTAAATTATATACAGACTGAATGTTTGGCTTAGATAAATGACACGCTAAACATTTTACCACGTGTTTAACAAAACTAAAAATTGCTGGCAAACTGCCATGTCACATCCTGTCAGAATTGATCTAAAATGAATCCATTTTAGACAGTCAAAATATTTTACTCTGTTGAGTATTATAATAATATACGTATAAACAAAAATAATATATTTTTGTTTCATGTGAATCTAAATAGAAAAAAAAATGATTTAATTTAAAACTTTTCTTTTCAAAATATTTTCCAATTTCTTAACTTTTCACGTCCTTCTCCTTCGAGATCAAATAACACAATGGACCTCTACACTCACACACTAAATATTGAACATACCTAATTTCTGGTTCATAAGGCTATCAGCAATGGCAAACTAATTGGCATTCGATGGCATTGCGACTTTGTTGAGATGGGACTTTTTCGTGTGATGGAAAAGGTGATAATTTTCCATTCTCTAAACACTTCACAGATGCTGTCGCCATTTGAATGGATTCATTGCATTTCGGGGTTTGTCCATAACATAGAGCGGTTGCAATAGCTATGGCAAAAACTATTAAAATCGCTAGGACCAATTTGATAGATACAAGTGCCCGTTCATCATGAATTGATTCTTGTTGACAGAACAAAAGCCAAGCAATAGCTTTGCTTGTTTCGATCAATAGTGTCGAAGGTTTCATGCTTTCTTATACCGTTATATGTCTGCTCATACACTCGATATTTGATCCATCGATCCAATGGGATGCACGAACATTAAGAATTTGTACAAATGGTTCTTGTGGTGATCCAACGCCTGCACACACGCTATCAGTTTCAGAACCTGCGCATGATCGTAAAACATACTCGAGAAATCGCTTCTGTAGAAAAAAAACCGAGCAGCCTCTATATGTTCGTCTGAAAGCCATTCAACTCTGGCTTTTCTTAATAAAACCGTTTTGTTTTTCTTGGACACCCTATACATTTTGAGTTCATCGGTAATTTTGTGTTTTGCTTGAGAAGTACCCACTATTTGACATTCAGAAACCTCATAATTTGTCATGTACGTATCTATTTTGACGGCTTCGCTGACCCATGTCGTTTTAAAGAAACGGCAGTACTCTCGTCAAGTGATGATGTGATGATTTTACAACGCCTTATTATGTTTAAAAATCTCGTTGCCTTTGATTCCGTGGCGCCTTTGACGAATCTTTCGCCACAGTGCCCTTCTGTTCACCTCAAACTGCGCTGCAACTGCTGTGGCTTTTAGACGATTCTACCTCACAGCTGCGATGGTACCCTTCATCCTGTCCTTGTTGTATTTTGTTGGGGCTGAAATTGATATTAAAAAAAAATGTATTAAAAAAAATATAATATGTTCTCATTAAAGCCACTCACCTTTGACTATGCCTTAATAAAACGGTTTTTAAAATAAAACCCAAAATTAATTGCTAGAAGAGTTTAAATTATAAATGCAGTGATGATTTAACAACATTTTTTATATATATTCGGCTAGTTAATTACTGAGCTTTGAAACTATCGAAGAAATTACTTATTCGCAACTTGTCAATATCTATTGCATCAACATTTTTCCTCGGGAATGTTTCTTTAATTATTATCAAAGAGTGATAAATGTTATTGTTGCGTGTTTAGACTGGAGTTCTCAGCCTTATTGCAGAGAACATTGATCTTGATGTGCTCAAGATTTAAAGTGGGCAAGTGTTTATTTTGTTGAAATATTCGATAGAAAATTGTATCAAAATAACTTTCTAAATATCATCTATTTATAAACTTTGGTTTGTTATCAGATAGCAGGGTTTAAGAGTGACTCGAAACACTTGGGGCCATCTATACTCGGAGTGATTATATGGACAGTTATATCCTTTCTGATGTGGCGGGCAGCATTCGCGTCAGCCCTGGAACACTTGACCCGGAATATTTAATTTATATAATTTATTGATAAACTTTGGTATTCTATCCGATAGCAGGGTAGAAGAGTGCCTCAAAACACTATGCCACCTATACTCAAGTGTTTATATTGACAGTTATATCCTTACTGTTTCATGTGGCGGGAAGCATACACGTCAGCCCTGGGCACTTGACCCGGAATATTCAATGTTTATAATCTATTAATAAACTTTGGTAGGCTAGATTATAAATAAACTTTGGTAGGCTATCAGATAGCAGGGTAGAAGAGTGACTCAAAACACTAGGCCATCTGTACTGAGTGTTTATATGGACGGTTATATCCTTACTGCCTGATGTCGCTGGCATCATTTACTTCAGCCCTGGGACACTTGACCCGTAATATTTAATGTATATCATCAAATTATAAACTTTGGTATGCTATCAGATAGTGTGTCGTTTTATGTGTCGAAACGCGAATTCAACGTTCGTAAAAAACTATGCAATCAATTTTATCCAACTTTTGACCAACAATAACCTGCCCCGAGAGTACTGTTTCTATACATAGTCAATATATACTCAGTTCATAGATAATAAAGTTAGAAGGCTGCAATACATGTTCATAGACTTTTCTTGAACATTAATTGTTAAATTGCTGGGGAGTGATTTTCTTTTGGATTGATTAATTAAACTATATTTAACATTTTATACTGAAGCATGGCTCTATGCTACCCTTAAAACCCTGTTTAGGTACACTTAAAACCTCAAATAATGCCGTGCCTCTTTTCGAAGTGCTTCGCCATCGTGTTACGCGAGATGTTCGCTGGAACGCTGGTGGGATGACGCGACGTTCGCTGCCTTGTGCAACGCTGGTTGGAATGCAAGCCGCTGGTTCGATCTCGCGCAACGAACTGCGCGCCTCCATGTGAGTGCGCGGAGGTGGCTTGATCGCGCGGTTGCTCGTAGGTGCATCTAGTTCGCTGGCGCATCGCTCGTATCTACAAATTGATTTGCGATGCATGTTTGTTGGCATGATGAAATAAATAACATACCTTAGCAATTTTGTTTTTCGAAAATAACTTACACAAGTGGAGGCAATAAATTACACAAGCAATCACAAACAATGGCAATATCATATATTCGTGGCAGCAATAAAACAGGGAGGGTTTGTTTCAGAATTCCATAGATTTTTATACGTCCTATCGTCCTTTGAACATGGATACGCTTACTAGCAAGTTTTGTTTTATTCACATTTTCTGTTGACATTTGTTCTAAACCGGAACTCGGAGGAGGGATTTCCAAAAAAAGCTTGCTTTTGAATGATGACATCTTTAATGGTAAATCCACGATTTGCTAAAATCGAATCAGCCTTTTCTACCAAATTGGTAAAACCGTCAGATATTGTTATTTTTCGATCCGGAGACAAAAAGTGGGACCTTTAGGCTCCTTTTCAGCGGATCTCTGGTGCTCAGCACATAAATTTCGCATTTAATACTTCGTTGCGACCAGTTCGTCAAATACCCAACAAAGGCCTTGTTCCGTTTTATTATCTCAAGAGTTCCGATTCGGTCATACGGTTGTCGAATTCTATGTTGCGCTATTTGAGCCGAGTTTGCATATTTTGCTTTAAGTGTGGCGCTGGTGGGACAAATTTAACGCATTAACGTTAATTTAACGCATTATGCATTTGGGATGAATCATTATCAAAGTCATCAAGGGCCATCCAATTATGTCCAATATTCAGCTGCCACCCTAAGACAAACCAATAACGGTAACTAATAGAGTAGCTTGAGCCATGAAAATGACTTGAATAACTTATGATTTATTTTGTAAAGGATATCATACGATTTTTGGTAAAGATGTACCCCTGTATAACTTATAGCAAAAAAATGAATATAACAGTTTGAGAACATGATCCATCGTGTATAGTCTGTACAGTTCATGGTCGCTTTCGGAATGATAAGAAATATGAATTTACGTGAAAGTACTGGTACTGTGCTCATCAGAAAACTTCACAAAGACTTACAGTTTTTGATCCATGTCCCAAGTATGTGTCCGCTTCTGAGAAGTGATCTCTCCTCTCTGGCTAGTGCTGCTTTCTTCGCAGTGAGATGTTCATGGATAAATACTACACGGTGCTTTAATTATCGTCTATTCAGTGCAGCAGCTTTCATAATCCGCATTTTTTTCGCCCACTCAAACCTCTTCTCAAGATAGATAAAAGTATTCAATCAAGTTAGGAGGCCAAAATATCTTCTGCTAATTGAACATATAATCGTAAACCAACGGTAGATATCATATATCCAGTTATTTTTCTGTTTCACACATCAAAATTTTTGTATTTATTATTTATCATGATAAACGACTATGCAAGCCATGCGACAACAAAAAAAAAAAAAAATCAATTTCTTTTTGAAAATGCATTATATAAATTCCATCTCTTTCCATCTCTCAAAAAAATTAACGATCGAGGTCTTCGTCTGCGTTAAAAATTCGAAGGTGTGCCTTGGTGTTTTTAAAAACCCATGTTTTTGGACATGTAATAATGGCGAATCTGGAGATAACAAAGCATTGTAAAGCGAGATATACGAGAATCACAAACGTCGTGTTTTAAGGATAATTCTGTGCACTAGTAGTCACGAGTTCAGATTGAGTTTTGTCAAACTTTTCCTCATATGCGTTGTGCTAAATTGCGTTTGCATCAATATTTGAATCAGCACGAGATAAGAGACAACGCACCACGCAATCGCACTATTCAGAGACCAGGTCTTCTTTATAGTTATCAGCCAAAAATATGACGTGTTCATTTTCGGCTAAGTTGATCCTTTTTATAGACGATAAAGCTACATTTTTGGCCTATCCTCCTGATATTGTTTTATGCCATAAAACCACAAATTCTTTATTTATGTCAGTAAAACTAGCGAACGATTCGTTACGAATAACCAGACGTGACACAAAAGATGTTCTTTGGTTGTTAATTTCGGACCGAGTATGATTTTCGTATATCTGCCGTAACCATGCTAGTGTTCTCACAGGGTGGGGAGTCACGATCACTCTTATTTTCTCTTTTTGAGGCTTCGGCACTTTTAAGATGTATGGGTCCCGATATGCAAGCACCACAGGAATCAATGCTTACACTATCTGTGTGCTTCAGAAATTCTACAAAAGACTCTTAATTTCAAAACGCAATATAATCCTCTAAATACAGTCTGATCCTTGCTCTCAGACGCCTTCACTCTTCTCCGACATGTGCAATTTACCGTAGAAAAACAAATGATAAACATAACACAATTAATTAAATATTTAATTTTCAAAATAAATATCTCCAAATTAATGTGATGTGATAATCATGTTTTGGACATGACCCTTTCACATGTTTTATATGTAGATGTGAGTGTTCGCAAACATATCCTGTTGTGGCTGAGCCATCCTGAAGCTCTTGACCTTGTGCGTCTATCAAAACAAAATCACCAGATGCATGCAGTATTTGTTTTTCAATAGTAAAACACTGTGGACTTTATCCCGAGTCTTCTGTGTGAATAACATTGGGATTCTGACACAGAAAGTCCATACAAATTTACGTATACTGCGTTTGATTTTAAGCTCTTTTTTGCACTTAGTCTCTTCATTTCACAGCTTCTCTTTTTTATTATTCAGTACTGACATTTTAGTTTATTGCATATGAATTCATTGATAGTTCGATTGATAAGTGAAACACGTTATCATGCTGGATTAATGACCTACGCATATGATAATAACCCCCGCATAAATTACGACATTACAACATTACAATGGTCGTCAACGTCCCTTATTGTAATCGCCCCCAGATCTTCTTGAGTTTGCTAAGGGAAAACGTTAATATTGCTACCTATCTCATCAGTTTTTATTTTGATCCGATTGAAGACTGATAATAACGCAACTGGAACATACACACCGACATATCGTTCAATATATTCATCGATACCTTCTTGTATAATACAAATATTGTGTAAATAGCGCGTAGCTGCTATACAATGTGTCATAGTTTCGATATTTTCTTGATCTAAGTTTTATTTTTCACTTCCAAATTGGAACGCCACTTGAAGAAGTCTTTCTAAAACTATTTACGCACAATCCCGACATGTGATATGATTCATATGAACTTGAATTGATAAATGGCGCTGGATTATATGCCGCTTCTGTAGCCTAACGGTTTAGGAACAGCTAGAACAAATGGTCAAGTGCTTTGACTTCTTTTAGATTTGCTTGTATTCGGTTGAGGGTTTTCCTACTCTTGGCTTAGGTCGTCCTCGTAGTCGGATACGAAGCTTCCTTCTTCCACAGTTGTGCTATGTTGTGATAAATCGAGCAGCAACGATAAGTGTTATCCACATGCGTTCGGACTGGAGCTTTAAGGGCAGGTAATCGGCGTTTTCATATCCATATAGCTTGCTCACCCGATCCACTTGTACGTGCATGTATTGAAATAAAATTCCGATTTTATTCTCGGGTTACGCACCGGTGTCATGATATAATGCGTTAATGCATAACACCCATCTCCCAACAAATCACTTCCGTGTTATTCTTGCAGTTTAGAAAGGTGCAGTTTTCTAAAATATGCGATAATAACGCCACACGAACAGGTTCAACGACCTCTTGTTCAAAATATTCATCGATATCTTCTTGTATTATACAAATGCCGTGTACAACAACAGGCATTTGCTATAGTGTGTGGCATGATTTGGACATGTTTTTTTTTTATCTTAGTTCTATTTTTCAAATCAAAATTGAACGCCATGTGAAGAAAATTGTCTTCACCTAGTGACGCACAATGTCGACATGTGATGTGATCCGTATGAAATTTAATTGGTAGATGGAACTGGATTATATGACGCCGTTTGTGCAGCAGATTTAGCAGATTAAGCAAATGGCTTTGTGCTTTGACTTCTTTTTAGATTTGCTTGTTTTATGTTGAGGAATTTCCTCCTCCTAGATTTCATTCATTCAGGAAAAATGTAAATTAAACTCAAATCTTCGCAGCAAACTCCTGTTGAAATAAAGTTATATATATGTTTTTGATTTTCAAAATAACATATATTAAGGGATTAAAATATTGAATCATCATCGGTTATAATAGTTATTTTTAATGAAAGATAAGTATAAAATTCACATTGTCCTTGTTTTATGTTCAAACTGGCATGACATTATTTATAACAAACCTTGTCATATCGCTGAAAAGAAGTCTTTTCTGTTATTGTGTATGGCACCATTTTCTTTTGGTTGTTTGATTGGTATATGGCACCCAACAATCATTCCAATAACTCTTTGAAATAATGGAGTCTCTGCAGAAACAGAAGGTTTGATTTTAGAAATAAATATTACAGTGTTCAGTCTAAAAAAATATGCATTGACGCCTAATACTAGTTAAACAATGCCAAGAACTCCATGTTATAATAATAATAGTGCTTCCGCCCAAACTTTAGAATATTTATTGTAATATTTTTTAAATAAACGTGGATATGGTCTTAAGTCTAATATATTTTTGCGATAGATTAACGTTTATTCATCTCAACGCTGAGCAAATACAATAAATTAAGTAAAGTAGTTACAATAGATTCCTTTTTTAGCCACGGCTTGCTACGCAAGGCGTGGATTGTCCTACCACTTTGACGTTATTGATTTAGTTAGTTATTTATTTATTTATTTATTTGTTTAGTTCGTTAACCTTTTTTTGAAAATGCTACTCCTCCGAAAGTTGTGGGCCGATTTTAATGAAACTTAGTTTAAAATATTCCTTGGAACCTAGGGCATAAAAGTTGTGGTAGTATGTGCTTATATTGCTTATATAAGCAGAGTTAAAATTGCTTATATCTTACCGTGTAAACAATGAATGCTTCACTTGTCGCCACTTATGCTGCTATCATGTGATTATGACGTAATAATCGAAATTCCTCTGCTGTGGAGTATATCTTTGGACCAATTTTACACACCATTATATTGCGATCATCAAATAGTCAATTACGGTTGCTGAATGAAAGTTAAATAACTATTTTTGCCGACTATTATTTTTTGTATCAAAATAATATTTCCTGGAATAAAGATAATAAACGGTGCAACTTGTTGTTTTCAGCCTTTAAATATCGTTTGCCCTTTTGAAAAATATGTAGTGCTATCTATGTCTGCTCTTTAATATATTCTTATGTCCTTTTCTAACTGGCCCGCCTCGGATGCTTCTTAATTTATATTACGAGCAAAATCAATTAATATTCGTCGATTACATTAATAAAAAATTATCTGAGTAGGTTTACTTATTATTTATTTGTAAGAAATATCATTAGAAGAAAAATTGAAAACATTTTTTGTGGGGAGGGGGGTGAGGGGTTGAATCATATCCTTTGTAAAAATTAATTGACAGTTCACACGACTTGCTGTATTTAATAAAATGAGAATGTTGAGTTATATTTCTTCAAATATGGTATTGCACACCTTTCAGCCTGCAATGTACTTCTGTCTGTCTTAATCCAGATAAAACATTGATCGTTCGTTAATTCCCAAAACAGCCAGCCTTTCACTTAAAAGAGTAGTAAAAGTACATTGTAGGAAAACAACAGATAACACAGGTAAATGTATTGTCCCATAAGTTAATTTGACGTATTTTATTAACATTAAGCAAGATGTGGCACACTGTCCTTGGACAGTCTTGTTTACAGATGTCAAGCTCTTTGTGCAGGCGAGTTTGGTATGAAGAAATTAAGCTATACCTTTCAAATTTTATTCCCGTATAAACTGAGGTCTCAAGTCGT
>LQRL01160348.1:2695-13161 GCA_001703475.1 Hydroides elegans
GAGCTATCACCCCGTTATTTTATTCACTTCAGTCGATCAAACTACGAGGCTTCACATCAGTGATAAAAAGTTTTTCACTGCGTCTTTTTTTCAGAACTATGGTATATGGTACCGCACAGGCAGTCCTGTGAATATATCCCAAAATATGCTAAAACTCTAGTTATTGGTAACGTTTTTTTTTATCGCTAAAACTAAAAACTCGATGCGCAAATCAGCAATATGTGTTCTTTCCCTGTGTACATTTCCAGACCTCTAGGACAGACTTCATACATGAGTGCCACGGACAAATTCTATAAATGAATCTCAAAATAAATCTAATCCCTCCAAGTAGAAACCGCCCTGGTTGCAAGGAAATTTCGGACAATCCCCTGCTTCTTCACATGACAGCTCCCCCTAAGTCGATCCCCCTCCCCTATCATTTCTTTTTTTGTACTTTAAATGTTTTTTTTTCTCTAAAACATCATTAGATGTTTGTAAACCAGTTGGCGAGCCAATTTTCGATATGAAGCGTTGATCCCGATTTCTTGCTGCACATAATGAGTTTATCCCATGACAACTTTATATGGTCAAGACTCAAGTGGAGCATCATGTATAGAGCGTGTGTTTAAATTGATCCAATTGCCAGGGTAAACCGTCAAGAAGAAGAAAATCAGCCTTTTGAATTCTCTCATTTGATTAAAGCAACCTCAAAGCACAGCGATATGCATCCGTATAGTTATATATATATGTATTCGGATATATATATCCAATTCAAACACAATCAGTGCCCGTGATCAAGATATAACAACATCAAAGGTGTTTTTATTCAGATGAATTGTTTTCTTAATATAATTTCACTAACCTTCAATGGTTGTTTATATTTCAATTAAACATTCCCTCAATTTCAGTTTTGAAACAATCAAAAGCAATCACAGGGTTAACACGATCATTGATCTGATCATATTTGCAGGGTTTCAAGTGCTCCCAAACAAAATTTGGGGTTTTATTTGGGGTCCCAATAAAAAAAATAAAGACGAATTTGGGGTCATTTTTAGGGGTTATCAATAAATGATTAAGTGAAGAAATAGCAAAAAAAAAATATAAAAGTTACACACTTCGGGGAGCGCAATTACCATATATGAACTAAAATGATCGAAATCCCTAATATGTATTCAAAACGCTCAAAACCCACTCAGAAAAATCTTAAAAATGTTCATCAAATGTTCTATCAGTATGCAATTTGCAACTATCTCTTGACACTAACCAACATACATGTAGTTCATGAATTGTATACAAAACAGGAGAACAGGAATTTTACACAAAACATTTACAAAATTAACTATAAACTATGATTTAATGACAAGGTAATTCTACTCTACCAATTGATTCTTAAGCGCTTTTGTCTCTCTTTATACAGGGTGACCAGTTTCCAGTCAGTTTCATGATTTTCCCCTGATTGTTTCTTTGATCTTAAATTGATACTTGGCAAATCCAAAGTGGTATTTAATAGCAAACCATACCTATATCTTGTTTATATCCCGAGCGCCGAAGGCTAGAGCCAAAACATTTTAAAGAGGGTTTGCGGTTAAGCCAGTACTCTTTTTTTTGTTTTATATGAAAAGAAAAGGTTTGTTATGCCATCAGTGTTTGAATTAACATCAATAGAAAATATAAGAAAAGCATTTGCTCAGGAACTTTGCTCACAAAATCTATCAATATAATTGGTGTGTTGAGTATAAACCATATTAGCACCAAATTCTATATCTTATATCATTATACAAAGCATACATATACTTTTGACATATAAGTTTCATAATAGAACATTTGCAAAGTTTTGCGATTATTTTGGATACAACCCTTGATGACAGAGAGTGGATAAAGTCACGTAACGTTGGAAAGTTTATTAAAAATTAAGCAGAAGCAGCACTATTTTGCCCTTCGAATTCCGAATTGGGTAACAATTAATTTAGAAAATATGGTCAAAATCACAAAATAAAAAGGGGTTTTTGTACAAAAATAAAAATTTGGGGTTTATTTGGGGTTTTTGGGGTTTTCAAATATTTTTTGGGGTCCTCTAAAAAAATAAAGACGAATTTGGGGTTTTGGGGGTTTTTCGAAGGAGACTTGAAACCCTGAACTATATAATATCTAAAAGGAGGGAGGATTTATCATCGTGATTTTTTTGGGGGGAATGCCCAGACATGGATTTGAAGACAATTTGATCAATCAAACTGAAACCTCAACTTTGCACACCTACCTAATATAAACTTGAAATATGTTCTGTGAAGTTTCAGGACTTTAGGACAACGACTTCACACAAAAGTGTCGAAGGAAAACCACTGTACCTCAAATGTTAACAGACTAACGAACGGAGAGACAGACGGCCAGACGGAGGGAATGGGGGATAGTAATAGCCCTCAGCCCATTTTGTTAGCTGGTTTCAAATCAGTATTGTGACATACGAAAATGAGCAAAGCAGACATGCAAACCCATATATAAAATAAAGTAAATCAATATCGGGAAAAATATCAGGGATGCATTTGGCCAGACAAAATCGTGCGCCCAAGGGCGCACTCTTTTTCGAAAAGTGCGCCCGAGATTTTCTCAGTGCGCCCACTGATATATATCCAAAAGTAAGACCCATATGTCAAGGCAAAATATGATTCAAACTACCATAGTAAGGGTGACCAGTCTCCATTATGTTTATATTTTCTGCTTTGTCCCTGATTCTTATCCATGAACCAAGATTGATGGCATAGAAAGAGCTGATACTGGTATGTAAAACCATAACTATAATTCAATTTTCGAGCGCCGAAGGCACAAGAAAGTTTTATGGATTTTTTTTTAATATGCGAGCGCCGAAGGAGCGAACGAACATTTTTAGGGAAATCATGAATACCCCACTTATAATTCAAATACATTTTTAGGGAAATCAAACAAAAAATAATATATCCTTGATTTTTACTCTTATCCATAATGAAATTACCTGACGTGTCCCTAATTTTCTCCAAAAAGGGCAAGATTCTCCCATTTTCCCGGATATGAAAATTGATTGTGAAATAACCTGATATTACCTGACACTGGCCATTTGCATAGTGCACTTTATAGACAAAAACACTAATTAACCAAGTAAAAAGGAAACAATATTTTCAAAAAAAAAATAATAAAGAACATGAGAAAAGTCGGGCGCACCCGTTTTCAAATAGTGCGCCTGAATGGAAAACAGCGCGCCAAAACGGGCGCACTGTTTTCCGAAAAGCGCGCCCGTGGTAATTTTTCTGCGCCATTTGCCTAATGGCGCAGCCCAAATGCATCCCTAAAGTATCATGTTTAATCTTAAGCATACCATTAAAACTTACATTAACACGAAACTTGCAATTGTGAATCAACCTAACTATAATAAACATTGGTTTTGAGTAGTTAGTAGTAATATTAAAGCTCAATTCTGATTATGCGAGCGCCGAAGGCGCGAGCAATTTTTTTTTTTGCAAAAAAAGTATAAAAAAAAGTATGAAAGCAAAAAAAAGTATATAAAAAAGTATAAAAGTATAAAAAAAAGTATAATTTGGCGGATTTTCAAAAAAAAGTATGATACTTTTAAAAAAGTATCATGTGGCAACACTGCGATTCGATCATTTCATATTCACCGTTCTCTTCGTGTAACAAATCCTTATTAGCTTCGCAATCAGCTATGAGGTTGCGTAGTAACGAGGACGCCGCGTTGATCTCTGATTGGCTTGTGGGAGAATTGTAGTTTTGACTGGCTCTTTTCAGTGTGTCTGTAAATGAAACCAAGGAAAATCAAATCGAAGGTATAACATTATATATATTAACGAATCATTTAGAAACCACATGCATGAGGCATGATAAAACTCATAATATCATAAAACTCATGACCAAATTTTCTCGCTTCCTTGTATCCCTAAGAACGAACCACTTCAGGAAAATGCAGGAAAAATCACATTCTCGGTTTATTTATCCATTCCGAAATCTGTTCTCAAAAATTTCTGACAAAAAGATTTATCGGTTTAAAAACAAAATATGTAGACTCACAGATTAAAAGACGGGTTTCTACAGCTCCCATTCAACAATAGGGATAAACAAACCTACCCAAAGCGACCCGTATGGCCCCAAGATCAGCCAGTGTGACTTGCATCAGGTCACTAGTATGGCACAGGTTGCTGAGCAGACGATAAAGTTTGCTTTTGGCGCCACTTCCGGTTGGAGGCAAAATGGCGGCCAAGCGAACTAAGGGGAACAGGTTTTTGCCCGCGGCAAAGTGGTCCACTGCAAAATAGAAACACGAAAAGGAGTTTTGTAATGATCAGTAATTCTTTTAATATTGTGCTGTTTTCATTAATTAATAAAATCTATATCTTTATGATTTTATTATAATATATTAGTGGTAACAAGAAGCTTTCACGTTTTTATTCATTTTTGCTTTAGCTGATTTAATTGCGAATACATTAATGATCATGATAAATGGATAATTAAATTATTGTTCCGTTTTACTGATAGTATGATCGTCTGCAAACATGAATACGATAAGGGGATTTGAAATCATGTTACTTTTATGACAGGGCCAACCATCAATTAAATGAACGGTAAAAGGAAACTGTTCTTATGTTAATTGCTACAAAACAAAGACAAGGTTCCAATCAGGTAGACATTAAACTTCGATCTCTAATCAAGCCGAGGGAACAAAGTAGCTGATAAAAACATAGGCATCAGAGATGCAAAGCCCCCAGCCTAGGCAAAACATTCTTTGACACGAATATTCGTCAATAAAAAGAAGCAGGTCAAAAGAAATATCCTTCTCACAACGACTTTCTTACAACATCTTTCTCAAAACATCTTTCTCACAACGTCTTTTTCACAACGTCTCTCTCACAACGTCTTTCTCACAACGCCTTTCTCACAACGTCTTTCTCACAACGTCTTTTTCACACTGTTGCCCTAACATATTCGTCCATACAACGTAGTCCTCACAACGTCACAATATACGCGTAATCTTTCAGTGCTGTACAAAAGTCCCAATATATCTAAAATTCGTCTAAGTTTAGAACCCTGTAATTTCGACAATTTTGTGATCGATCAAAGTGAAATCTCGACGTTGCACATCTACAATATATATTCATTCATTGTGTGAAGTTTCAAAACCCTAGAACAGAGATTTCATACCAAAGTGCCGCGGACAAAGTGTTGTATAAATATTCCAAAATATCTCAAATTCGCCTAAGTTCAAACCCCCGTTATTTCGACAATTTTGGTCGATCAAACTTAAACCTCGACGTTGCACATCTGCAATATATATTTATTCGTTGTGTGAAGTTTCAAAACCCTAGGATAGAGATTTCAAAGCAAAGTGCCGCGGACAAAGTGTTGTATAAATGTCCCAAAATATCTCAAATTCGTCTAAGTTCAAACCCCCGTAATTTCGACAATTTTTGGACGATCAAACTGAAACCTCGACGTTGCACATCTGCAATATATATTCTTTCACTATGTGAAGTTTCAGAACCCTAGGACAAAGGCTTCATACCAAAATGCCGCGGACAAACTCCTGTATCTCAAATGTTAACAAACGGACAGACGGACCAACGGACGGAATGGGGGATAGCAATAGCCCTCAGCCAAATTGGTTGGCTGGGGGCTAAAAACCGGTCCCGTGTGTGACTAGGATGAGGTTCGACAAAAAAGGGATGAAAACATTATTGAAAACAAAGTGCGAATAATAATCATTTTGTAACTACAAAGAAGTCGGGTTGGGGGTATAACAACTAATTTATGGATATTGTTTATTCGAATATTTATTGATAAAGCACTTTAATGTCGAATCAGCGAAAGTACCTGCGCCTTTATGTTGAGACAAGTTGCAAAGAGTACTGAGACAGTGATCCATGATTTTGTCGTTTACTGCTTTTGGCTGGATTCCTTTAGAACAAAAAAACTTCACATAATCATTTCAGCATGACCCACCCCATGGAAACCTTACTAATTTCATACATATATATCAATTTAAGGCACATAAACTATGTAGGCTATAGTTATGAAGATATTAATGTTCACAACTATAATCGTAACTATGTAGTATAAGCAGTAATGCGCAGAAACAGCTTATCTTACCTACGTTTACCAAAAGACGCATATAGATGATACACATCCCATAATTTGAGATCAACTTTCGTACGAAGCGCTCATTAAAATCAGTCGATGTCCCGAATTAATCAACAATGGTTTAAATTTCCTGTTTTTTTTTTTTAAGAAAACATGCAGTTCCCATCATTTAAAGTCATTTTTACATCCAAACACAAACAAATTGAAATGTCAAAAACCTTTCAGTCGGCACAGTCTCGCTTGCGGCGCGATTTTGCCGAGATTCATGGCTGCCGTCGGTAGGAATAATTCGCTCCACATTATTTTCACGACCACGCCGTAATCGAGCGCGAAAATACGCGCCGTTGTGTCGTCGGCAGCGATCACCTGTGCACGGTAGCAACCACGTGACTCGTGGCAACCGCAAAGGAATGTGCCTTGAAATATATGAAACCGAGTATTACTATCAATAGGCTGTGTTATTCATACATAGATAAATATCTTTATAAAGAAATGTGTGAACCTTTCATCTATAAGATCAAAGTTACATTATATAAATAGATTTGTTTTATCATCAGTTGCAAAACATAAGATGCCAGTCGTGAGGATATATGGACATTTCTAATCACTTAAAAAAAAACTTATAGTGACTAAAAATAATTACTAACCATATTCCACATTCATATATCAATACATCATTAAAATGAGGTTAGTAAACTTTTATTTCGAACTATCAACTGGTTGTTGACTTGATTTTACATAATGACAGATCGTATTCTTACCTGGAACAGGCGGCCGCGTGAGATAAACCCTCTCTGCTTCCGGCTGAGCCAATATCGCCTGCTCCACCATGGTCGTCTGCTTCATGGACTTCCTGCCTAAATTGGCCCAGAAATACTCGCCGTTGCAAACTGCTGTCACAACAATTTCCTCTTCCTTAGATGAGTTGGAATTTCCGTTATTGGTGTCGCTGTTGTATTCGGTGTCAGTTCTGTTTTCGTCGGTTTCACTTTCGTTTCCGGTTTCACTTCCATATCCGATTTCAACTCTATTTCCGGTTTCACTTCTAATTCCAGTTTCACTTTTTATTTCTGTTTCACGTCCGGTTTCCTCAACCAAACTGGAATCAAGTTCATTCGATTTAATCTTCCTTAAAACATGTCCTTGAAGTACTAAAATATCGCTGATAGAGATACGGCGACCGGATGAAATATCGAGCAAATCAACGCCGTAACAGTCTGAGTTGATTCGTAGTTTTTGCCTCACATTTGGCTCAGCGCGTATATATGCATCGCGCAATGAGGTAAAGGAAGCACACTGCTCATCATTGCATTTAATGAACATACCTTGTAACGACTTGCGCAGTGTCAGTTTCTTGAGTGCCGACTTAGCAGCAGGACTATAGCAATACAGTGGCGATAACGGACAAAGAAAATTGATCAAATTGGACACCATTCCTTCCCTTATCAGCGCATCCTTAGCTTCCCTAGAACCAGTCGAGAAGTAGAGCAATAAACTAGACGCACGCTCCAATAGTTCACCTTGAAGTTGACCTTCAGCTGTAGCGGGGTCGAGGTTAATGTCCGGTCGCGCATAGAGTCTGGATAAATGGTGTAGTGCCCCCTTGCGGATAAGCGTCCGCTCGAATTGAGGTGAAGGTGATATAACAGCAATAAGGGCGACGGCCATAAGTTGTACTTGACTGTCGTGTGGGCCCTTTGAATAAAAGGTAGATATAAATTGGTATTATTAAGGATTAATAAATAGGACTATAGTATACCGTATCAACTAAGAACAGAATTCGTCAATTACAAGGAGAAAGACATGGAAATATTGTTATTCGTGGTATAGACGTTTTTTTATGTAAATTAAGTTCAGAAATTATTAGAGAGTCCGATAATATTGTATTTATCAGGTCGGTTTTAATTTAACACATATTTATTTCAATGTACATGTTCGGACGGTATTTATCAGGTTCGTATTTCGATGAAAGCAGTACTAATGTGCTAACCGATACTATTATCTAAATTTGTTGTCAATTATTCATTTCTAATTATTAAATAAACTCTTGAAAACCAAAACATGAACTTAAAAATGTTTGATATGTAGGCATATGACAAACAAAATAATTTACCTCATGACTGCATAATAATAATTATTTACAGCTAAACACATCATCAAAATGTAAAGTAGCATAGCGAAATTGTATCGTTACGCTTAATGCAGTCTGAGTCATACAAATGAACCAAATGTTTGGGGTAATATATGAATATCGAAAATGATAAGATTATTTGTCCGATTCTTTCTTAACATCTTTCATCAGCTGCCAACTTCAAACTTACGTATAATTGATATAATAACAAGAAACTCATGACACATAACCTCTTGGAAATATCTTGTAAATATCGTTTTCACGTTTAACTCATGTATACCCAAGCCGTAATTTGACGTACTTTACGACAAGCTCCCAAGGCGTAATTTGACGTACCTTACGACAAGCTCCCAAGTCGTAAAAAACCGTACCTATTGCGGTACATATATTTGTTGCTTTAACAATTTGGTCAACACCTATATTTTTTTCATTAAATACTGGTCATCTTTGTATAAATTCATCTTTTTACTTTATGATTACATTAAAATTGTTTGAAAATCAATTACTTTGGTCAAATAAAAGAAGTTTAATTAAATTCAAAAACAACAATTATTTGATAAAAACAGGTAGTTTTTGCTTTATAATGGCTGATTATTATCACCATCTAAAGCACCGTGTTATTGATTTCCTTATATAGAAATTATTGCATGGCATATTTAACAACTTGCTTAGTCTGAAAGGTCATTGACATAATTAAAATAGACATATAATTATTACACATTTGGAATAATTATGACATAAATTATGCAGTGAGTAACAGGCAGTTGTGTGGCCTGTGCAGCTAAGTGGCTGGACAGTCAAGCTGTTGACACCTTGATCCCGGGTTCAAATCCCAAGTCAAGTTTTTTTTCTCTTTTTTTTTTCAATATTTTTTATTTATGTAATTTGCACAAAACATGCAGAGTTATGTTCAATGCATCTTATTGATTTTCGCTATTTGTTTATTTCATTATTTTTTTGTCACAACAATAAATTTGACGGTATTTCGTACGGGCAAAACGTAATAATTCACGGTATTTAGGATGAGTTAATTGCGTCAATAGGCGGTATCGAAAGAGTTATCATACAGTATTCTATTCCGCATTGTGAATACCTGTAAAATGCTCATTAGTTGGGTGATGTTTTCGTTGCTAATGTGCTCCGAAACATTTCCGTTTTGTCGCGCTTCACATACAATCCGTAGAATTCCTGAAATGCGAGAAATGGTTCTATTGAGCAATTACATCTCAAATTTGAATATCAGTTAAGAAATAAAGCTAAAAGTTGTATCTAGATTTCGCGTTAAAAGAACAAACGTGTTAGGTATGAAATCATTTCATGATATCATAAAATAATTAGCATTTAAGAGTTTACACAATCATATCATAACATTTTATCAAAACTATGTCATTTCATTAAAAATATAAGAGCTGAACGGGTTCCAATATATAATGGTATGTAACACTTAAGAGCGAACAACACTCTCTTATTCCGTACCAACCTTTTAACGATTGATACACCAAAGCACCATCATCTGCGCAAGTGATGCGACTCCAAAGTTCTCGTAGGTCGTCCATTTCTATTCCAGTATCCAAACAGAAAACATCAGCATACTTTTCACATTGAGAAATGCCGAGTTCCTGAAGCGTGACACTGAAGGATCTATAAAAAGAACATTGAATTAAAGCATGTAAGGAATGTCATAATGTATTTTTTTTTCTTTTTTTGGCACAGCTGCTACAGAAGTTGTTGCAATTTATATCTAGCGTCTCCTCGACCATCCGTTGCAAAGAAACAGGCTGGAAAAGCTCACGTTTCGAAAACCCGCTGTTTTTTTTTACATTTTGGTCAAATTCCGGTGGGTTGATCGGGCCAAAACTGTCAAAAGGCACCTCTACAGGCCAAGACCTTTCATATGAGTCTATTCCCAGGTCTCTACGACTATCCGTTACAAAGATACAGCAGGGGTGTACTTTAGCGGTCGCGCGGTCGCGTATGCGACTAACTTTTTGGCCATGCGACTAACTTTTCAAAGTTAGTCGCGCGGCATGCGACTAACTTTTTCTCGTTTATTTAATTGATAATAAATAAACATTGTCAGTAAATAATAATTTTATGTGTTTCTTATTGTAATTGTCCTTTTTTTACGCTCGCGCCCTAGGCGCTCGCATTATTCGAATCAGCTTAATATATGAGAAGACATTGCTCAATTATTAAAACATTTTTTGTGCATTTACCATTCGCTTTATACACTTTGTCG
>LQRL01160368.1:9071-28529 GCA_001703475.1 Hydroides elegans
TTAGTACATGGGTCCGAGTGAAGTTTTTATTCAAGACCACTCACGAGTGTGGATTGTTTTCTTTTTCATGTTAATCTTCTCAAAATATTGTTTAAATGTATTAAGTATATATCATTACTCTTTCCATGTTATTCAGATGTTTACGTGAAAATTATCATACAATATATTGAATTATTAATAATGCAAGTTTATACGTTGGAACACTGACGTTGTGCTGTACGTTACGATACCGCAGGTGTTTTGTGCAAGCAAGCATAAGAAAAGCAGGTGATTACTTTGAGCACTTGTTCATGGCTTTATTGTGACGTAATAATTTTGGTGACGTTTATGTAATGTTTCTTTATCCATAACTATTACGTAACAATAACTTTATATTATACATTATCATTATTATCAATTACATAATTATAATAAGTCTGAAACCATAAACATCACATGTTTTCTTGTTTATTTATATCATTACTTAACACGTGTTAACACTTAACTCTCGTATACAGGCTCTGTCACGTTATGGGCACATTGGATCATACCGAGACGACATACTTTGAATTTGTTTACCAATGAAACAAGGGCTTTCAAATATTACTCACTTTATCCATTGATTAGTTATGCAGATGTTGGCTTAATCTATGAAGTCAAAAATGTTGTGTGTACATCGTTTGTGAAGAGCACCTTACGAAGTGTTTATCTAAAAAATGTGTTCCTTTTCAAATTTCATCTGGCTACAAACTTTCAAAAATCCCCCTTTAGCTACAAGAATTTAGGAACACCTTTTTAAAACTGTTGATGATTTTCTTTTATTCTATCGAAAATTGTGGGTATAAACTTTCTCTGAGATATATAGCTAAGAATAATTAACTGATGTACAACTAAAAATAGGTCATATATACCCATATGAATATTTTCATTCTTTATAAAAGGTGTTCCTTACAAGATTCTAGCAAGCTAGATGATGGCTGTGAGCTTATCCATCTTCAAAAGTGGGAACACCTTTTTGAAGTATTTTTTTAAATAATGATAACTTATTTTATTATATTTCAATGTTCCAAAGGGTTTCATACTAAAATAACCACATTTGGAGAAAAAGATCGGAGTGCCCTTCTTAAGTGACAGGGTCTTCTATGAGTTGGGGTCTACAGGATGTAGGGAATCTTCTGAGGTTCTGATTGTGACTGCGATGGCATAACCACATCTCCAAAACAACAACACGTCATCAAAGTGATAAACTACTATAAATCAGTGACATTGAAATATATCATCAAAATGGAAGAAGGGGATCTAAGAGATCCGTCTGTCCATCCAAAAGTGCTAGAAAATGAGAACCCTGCTATGTTAACAAGTGGATTTGGAACTGGTATCTACCAAATTTCTTATTTTATCGCCCATCCATTTTTTTTTCGATTTCAGAGAAACGTCGTTAACTCTATTCGAACAGGGTTTTGAATTATATTGTATCAGTCATATGCTGTATCCAATATCGAAATAATTATTACAGCCTTGATGATTAAAGTTCAGATTTATGTGGGGCTCAGACCGGGGTTAGAAATTCCAGGGGCCAAAATTTGCGCTCTACATTTCAATACGATCCTGATTAATCATGCCAATGAAAATACATTGCCCCTTTCAATAGTGTATATATTCATCGGGTTTTGTTGGAAAATATCCGATTTAAAATTTGAACTTCAAATGCATAATGACAAGTATTTTATGGTGATCTACCAACGTAAATACCGAATAACTTCCCAGGGACTTGTCTACAAATTATTGAGTGTGCCACAGCGGGCGCATTCCGAATGATTTTTGTGCGACATTTTTGAAAACTGTGCGACAGTGAAAAAAGTTGTGCGACAATTTTAAACTTTTAAATATTTCCATTTGATCAATCTGCTTGGTAACTTATATTTTAATATGATATTTTAATAAACCCACTTACAAAAATACACTTATGAAGCTATTGTAATGATTATCGTGCTAGATAGAGTGTAGTTATGTTTCAACGTATTCCCGATATGAATTACACGTAACATGCATTTTGGTTTCTTTTCTTCCAATGAGATTGAGATTTGACTGAATCCGAATGATTGTTATATAATGTCCGAAAATTTTGATTTTCGGGTCGAAAAATAGTATATTATAAGTTGTCGCGCCATCGATGTAATATTTCAAGTATAACTCAAAATAACAAACCATCCGCATAAAAATAAGGGTTTGGCATTTAATGATTCAGCACACTTTATTATGATTAAAAATAGTGCTGGGTATATTCAAAAACTAGTTCAGTCCGTTTTCGCAGAATAAGCTAACTCATTCAGCCTAGTTACTGTCAAAGCAATGCTTTAATAGCTTTCTATAATAACTTATTGTGTATTTTTTTTTCAGCGCTGCAGTTTTTACAGTCCTACGGATGGCTGTTAATATTCGCGGTCATTGCCTACTATTATTTCAAAGACAAAATCGACCATCAGATCAATAGTGTTCAGCGTAAGGTGGATACCATGAGGGAAAATGCAACATACGGTACGATTGTAAAATTCAATTTCAATATTAAGTGTAATTGACTTATTGCTCATTTAATGTATTGATCAGTAAACAAATTGTGAATTCGTTGCGATATTTAAACGATTTTTGAGTCAGAGTGATTGAATAAGAAGAAAGGAGTTATGGACAATTCGCGACTTGGCAAATTCGCGACTGGTCAATTCGCGACTTTTGCCAATTTTAATTTTGGTCAATTCGCGACTTTCACTTTGGACGATTCGCGACTTTCATTTTGGACGATTCGCGACTTATTTTGTCGCGAATCGTCCAAAATAATGACTTTAAGAATCATATTTTTTATGTTTTTGTTGGTTTGTTTCGTAACCAAATCAATGTTTAAATGTCAAAATGACGGCAAAAAAATAAATAAATAAAATAAAGCTTTGATCTATATAAAAATCTTATTACAAAATGAGACCTGATATAGTTTCCTCAATGCCACTTGGTATGCCTATGTAATGTTTGTTCGTTCAGTTACACTAATTGCAATTGAATTTTACATAGGATCACTTAGAGATAAGAGGGAAGCATTGAAACCACTCAATTCCACTTTGTTGTAATACCCAGGTTATAAGTGTTTTTTACCACTAATTGTAATTTGGTCTAAATGAGGGCTAGATACATTTTTCATGTTATCATATGCAAACGTAATTACAATTCTAAATATCAAAGAAAATTTATACTTAATGCTAAATATTCATTGAGAAAAAAGGTGTTAAAACTCAATTTCAAATAAAAAAAATCAAATCATTTTTTTCATAGCAATAAATACGAGCTATGATAACATCATATCTTTATTTAACTCTTATTAAACTTAACTTATATGCTACATGTACATGTATTTTTTTAAAAAGTCACGAATTGACCAAAGTGAAAGTCGCGAATCGTCCAGAGCAAAGTCGCGAATCGTCCAGGGCAAAGTCGCGAATTGTCCAAAATGAAAGTCGCGAATTAACTTAAAAGTCGCGAATCGTCCTTGTTGCGAATTTGCCAAGTCGCGAATTGTCCAGACACCGAAGAAAGAGCTCGTGAAATCCGTCCAACATGCTATAAATACGATATATCATGCATGAGCATTGACATAAACCTATGTCAATTATACTCTTGGTATTTTTTATTTGAATATTATGGGAATACCTTATGAAGGTTCAATATAGTTAGGTGTTTATTGAACGAAAGGGTAAAATTGGATGCATCGAAGCCGGAGGCTGAGTGCATCCAATTTGACCCCTGAGTACAATAAACACCTAACAATATTGAATCTGAGTATTGTATTCCCTTTATTACGTGGAATAACAAAGAAAATCGTTACAGAAAAAAAAGTTTATTTTTTTGCCATGTCATAGTGGGCGATAATATAATATGTTTCATGATATTGACAATCAGGGTGGATTATAAAATGTTTCGCTTATAAATTATCTAGGATAAGAAAATAATTTATGTGAGATCAATTATTTGAACATTAATTCATGTTTAAATTGTGTAATTATGAAAATTTGATTTTGGAAGTGCAATCGGAAAATAGTCCGGGTGCAATACACACAAATATTGCATCATAGCTTTTCCTTATCATTTCTTTAAGCGATGCACCCTGACCATGTAATAAATAGAATTTATCTTATATTGGCAGGTTATATAATGCACTTGAAACCATTAGCTATATTTAATCTATAAATGATAAACATAGTATGATAATCCAGTTGACTGTTTCTCAGACCCAGAGACGGCGCATAAACGCCAGCTGGCCATGGACGAAGCAAGAAGGCGTCTGCAAGAAAAGCACGATGCAGATGCGGCCAGACATGCCGAGAAACAAAAAGAGGTTTTTGGCTTTATTCACATGGATAATTAGGGCATTTTTCACAGTCGAACTTCTCCAAGGTTTTAGACTAGGCTTCAATGTTATACTAGCAAAATGGGAACCTTTTCTAGAAACTTAACTTGTTTGAAATAGGTCTTAGTGTTTGTGAGGCACGTTTCATTCTAAGACGGGAGAATGTGAACTGAATTTTAATTGAGCAAGAATGTATTTCGTTGATTGAGTTAAATATACCGATCGATTTAAGCGCACGGTTAAATATTTGGATATCTTCAATTATTCGAATATTTTGTCACAACTATCATCTTCTCATCGGTTATGATAACTAATAACATACACTGTTAATGCGTCGCCAATATTTCTGAAAATGGCTCCGCAATTAATTTGAACATCCTAATATTATTTATCTTATTTTTATTTCAGAAAGAGGAGGAAAAAAGAAAAGCAAAAATTGAGGACTGGGATGGTCATTTACAAGGAAAAGGATATCGTTCAAAATATAAGCCAGTAAGTGTTTTGTTGTATTATTTTATTAGATACCTTTGCGATGTTACAAATTTACTCAAGAACCTCAAAAACAAACAAACATTACTGCATTTTGAAAACAAGCTTATCGAAAACATAAACATAAACAAAAAATATTGTCCTTTATCCCCTAAATATAAAACAAATCAATAAAAATGAAGCCAAGATGCAAAGCATTTTTGTCTCGACTAATATCATTTAACCTACTTTTGTTTCAAAATAATAAATTTTGCGTACATAGTAAGAGAACAAAATCCACCCCAATGAAAACTAAGTTATCGAGCAAACACGGTGTCCGGAGTGACGAAAATGTCAATTGTTAGGGGCTGCTTCTTGATTTTCATGTCTCTTATTATCGCCCATAACGCATGATGTTCGAGCGCGACCCATCTTTGCCATCGCCCAATCCGGCCTCACCCTGCGCCAACACATAGCCCCGTGTGGGCACCCAAACATAGGCGCCATTGCTTTGATCTCGCTTTTGTTGATGTTGGTGTTGCTGTTGTTGGGTCACGTGGTGCTTCTTGATTGGCCAATCAAATGCTCGCAAGGGGGTTTGGGCGTTTATTGGTAGTTGTTTGGCGTCGGTGTATGGCATTTTCAGGGACAGTGTGGGTATGGTTCCTTGGCGGTGCACATCTGCAGCTTGCGCTTGTAACAATGGGTATTTCGATTTCATCAAGTTTTGGTAGAAACCAGGTGCAGTGTTGGTTTGATGGTGTGTTTTAGGCCGTGAGTTTAAAAAATCAAGCGTGTTGAGATTACGTTCGTAAAATGGATCAAATAGATTTGTTGCTTGTTCGGATGGGACTCTGGCGATTTCTGATGTCTGTCTTATCATATTGTCTTTCTCTAAACGATCGAAAGGTTCCATATATTCTGGTCCTAATATGGATTTCAAAATCGCATCTGTCTCTTTCTCCAACGGAAAATCTTGTTTGGGTTCGGAATTGGCTCTTTCTTGATGAAACCCAAATAGTTCCGCCTCGCAGAAAACTAAGAATGGAAATAGCGTGTAGATATAGAAGGCTTGCATGTTTTGCTGGTTTATAAAATCCGTGAAGTAACCTAAAAATGTAAAAAATATTCAATTTCAAACTGTGACAACTATTTAATACGGACCAAATAAAACGGCGGAATCTATACAGGAATTCAAATAAAGCATGTCAAATCAACCATGGTCTGCTGTATATTAAAAGTTACATTTGTATCTTTTATTTAATTGACGATATTCTTATGCAATATTTGATCATTTTCGGTATTCTTGCCCTCAAAAGTAGCTTTTCATCTTGTTGACATTATATAACGGGTTTAACTCTCTACGAAAACGCCCGTGTAAAGAGTATTCGTTAAGTATTTTATTCTATAAGGAGGTATTCACGTGCTTCAATTTAATAACCCGATTTCCGGTCGAATGAATAGATTCGATTGGTTAGGAATTCATGCATTATTAGATTTGAGCTTGTCTTCTCAGGCGATGTTATTTTGTCATCATATTGAGTTCTACATGTTAGTGTAATATAATGTTGCGCAGAATACTGATGACAAATATACTGTGCTTTCATGTTTTGTAGCACACAAATACGTTCTCAAATGTAATTCAAAAATACCAAATAAAAACATGAGAAGCTACATTGAAATTCGTAATCCCAAAAAGATGTTTTAAAATTATTTAATAAAAAAAAACGAAATTAAAAATATAACAAAGAGACTATATTAATTCACTTTTAATGAAAAAAGGAATTACTAAAAACATAGAAATAGGTTGGGGTTGCCAACACTAGTCAATCACAGCTTTACATTTTATAAATGTTTGTGTAGTGATGACATTTTTTTAGTAGTAAGGTTTTACATTGTTTTCTATGAGATAAACAAAATATGAACAATAAATAAAACACCTTACCTTTAATTTCTGGTGAATATTTATGTTTATAGATATCGCTCCTTTATTGAATCCGTATTATGGATGAAGGCGCATAAGCCGTGAAAATGAATAAAACTGTGATGTAGCTTAGATTTATGAAAGTTTTTAGTTCCTATTTGAAATAATGTGTCACAAATGCAAATTATTCTTCATTCCAGTTTTCAGTTTGATGTATTCTTGTTTATTGCTAGTTTACTCTTCTAAAATTTCTGATGTTCCTATCGATTCTGCCAATGTGTCAATAGTTTTATACGGGCCTAGCTTTCCTTTAATATTTATATTTTGTTTGTTGTACACAATAAGTTATTGGGCAGCGTTGACGTCTTTCATAACACTATTTTCACCTCCACCTTATCACGTGATTAAGGGCCCTTCCACATCCCTCGTCGCGCATGCGTGGTGAAAACCGCTTCCCTCTCTTTTTTCCGCAAATTTCCCTGTGTTTTCGGTTAACATGTATTCCTGGTCACATGATTCAATAAAGCCTCGTCATAGCTATGAAATCTCCAGTGCTAAAAGTAGATAGCGCAAGTAAATTCGGGTAGAATTTTACAAAATTTCTACACTATTTTGACCAGACTTATGAAAAAAACCGGCCTTTTTGACTACAGCTAGGGTAGTTCGAATTTGAACATATTTAATGTCACCTATGGGGTCAGTCATGGCATAGTTTCATTAACACTAAAATGTTAGTCCAAGACCAAGTATTTATTAATTAATCCCGGTAGGAACTAAGGAAAAAGAGACCATTTCGAGCCTTTTTTCTGTTATTTTTTCACGACACAAACATCTCCCCAAACAACAAGAAATCAGATTTACAAATTTAATATGCCATTCACTATTCGTTTGAGCATCTTTTCAGTTATTTCTTTGCAATGTTAACTCTCAATAGTTCTTTGATTCTATAGTTTCATTATATAAGAATGGATCTTTAACTAATCATCTTACTCAATAAGACATTCCTTTCAAAGCGTAATTCAAATTCGATTTTTGAGAAACGACACCAGAACGAAAAGCAGTGAGACTGTGACGCAGAATGTGCATGTATTTTGTTCACTGCAAATACCCAACTTTAAACTGTTTGTTATGTTTAGAAAATACGCTCAAAGTTTAAATGATAGCTTCGAGCAAGTCTTGTCGATAAGAGATTATATTAAACATGAATAAGAAGATTTCATTTCAAAATTTGATTTTACTTAAATTCACCAATGAACATATGATAATTCAAACGAAGCTTTGGCGAACATTAATTCTATGATTCAGAAAATGCTCCTATAATCACCTGTGTCGTTAAATATTACTTCTCTGTTTCTCCATATCCATTTCTCTTTGTATCAAATTTCGTGTGAACTTTCATTAAATTATTCCACTATGTTAACCGCCAAAACCGTAGTTAAGCGTTCGGACCACTGAGCCTAATTTGTTAATCGTCCAGTGGAATGTACTGACTCCTTTGACCACCGGAAGTAGTTTTGGTGTGAGTAATATGGATACGATAATGGCCACCATTAGGAAATTTTATTCGTCTAGGGACTGTTTTGGACACAAGTTTGATATTTTTCGTTTTGAGTGGGTTTCGCTTTTAGTATTGCATATCATTGAACATTTGATTGCTTAACGTTTTTAGGCCCCAACCCAAAAGTTGGGGGCCTATAGAGTTGGGGGGTCCGTCCGTCTGTCCGTCCGTCTGTCTGTCTGTCATCGTTTTCTTGTACGGGCTAGAACTTTTGAACGGAAGGTCATAGAGACTTGGTAATAGGCTCAAATGAAAGGTCTTGGTCCGTAGATGTGCCTTTTGACCATTTCGGTCAAAAACACCCCACCGGAAGTGGTCAAATTGGCCAAAATAGCCCAAAATAGCGGGTTTTTCAAGACTTGTTAATATGTATTTGATCAGCTTAAACTGGACACAGCTATAAATAAATATAAAAAGAAGAAAAGGCAAAACTGTAAAACTCACCCTCTCACATCCTCTCACATAGGTACCGTAATTACCGGTGTATAACCCGCGGGTTATACACCCAGGGTGTCCACAACAGGGAAAAACAGGGAGAAACAGGGAAAAACACGGTGTACTTTTCCAGACAGGGAAAACACAGGGAATTTCGAGATTTTGCCTGAATACAGGGAAAATACAGGGAATTTTATTTTGTCGGTGTAAAATTCAGGGAAAATACAGGGAATTTTGTCTAGCTAATTATCTTTTATATGGTTATATTTGAAATTTTTTTGCGCCTTCGGCGCATTTTAGTTCTTAATCTGTCAACTCCCTAATTTAAATAAGTGACACTTCTTCAGAGGTGGAACTATCTTTTTGCCCGGTGGTCGGACGAAAATTCTGGTGGTCCGAAAAAAAAATCGGCTTGCGCCCACGGCGCTCGCTACTTAATTTTGTCTCTTTGGCTTTTTAATTATTTTGTTGTAGTTAGCATTTTTTACGATATCATGATAAGTAAATTCTATTTTACGTCTAAACATTAGTCTATTTTTACAAATCACATATAGTTAGCTGTTGTTTCGGTTGCAAGTGTCACAAACCTGCTTAAATCCAAAACTATATTTTAACATGAAACCCTACCTGTAGTTGTCCTCCTGAGTGTTTGGAAAACCTATAATCAAATTACAGAGCTCTTAAATTTTAATAAAAGTTTTTGATAGGGAAACCATTAACATAGTTACTCTTCAACAAACGCAACGATTGAAAAACGAAATATCAATACAATTCGATTTATTAGATAATGCGTGTCAAGACCTTTGGTATTACCATGAGTACCAAAGTGGGTCGGGTATAATTGCCTTCGAGCGTTCGGGTAGCAAAATGACAGAATCCACCAATCCTTATCTTAACAACCAAGGAACCGGACAACGAAATAATATCGCTAACTGTCCCATGAAAAGTGAAAAAAATAAATCAATTTGTAAAACCAAATAATGCAAATAGTGGCCGAAAAATATCTTGTGGTCTGTTTGACCACCACTTTTTGAAATCTGGTGCTCCGACGGAAAATCCGGTTACCACCGCCAATCTCTTCCCCTGCTTCTTATTCGTTATATAATAATACATGTTTGAATATATATATTCATGTCTATATATAAACATATATCAGGGAAAATTCAGGTTGACAGGGAAAACACAGGGAAAATACAGGGAATTTTGAAACGGATTCCCTGTGGGCACCCTGACACCGATTTTACAAACAAAACACCCGGGTGCGGGTTATACAACGGTGCGGGTAATACACCGATTTTAAAAACATAAAACGATTTTCATGTAAAATAGGGTTCAATTTTATAATAATTGATCGATTCAATATCGGTTAAAATATTTGATTTAGCCTTTAACTATGTCTTTACGGACTTAATAAGGGAAGAACTAATTACTATCAGCATATACAAAGCTGTTGCATGGAGTTATAGGGTAAAATTACAATTCCCAGAATATGATAAATTTTGGGTGCGGGTTATACACCGGTGCGGGTTATACACCGGATTTCGAAACATAATTCTTGATTTTCATGGGGTGCGGGTTATACAACGGTGCGGGTTATACACCGGTAATTACGGTACCTAAATAGCTACTTAACTATGTGATTAATTTAACCATATTTTTCAAACATCATAAATATTGTTGTTTTATTTTCCAGAACGAAGATGGCGCCAGTACGTCGTCGGGAGCTTCAGGGTCCGGGGCAAATAAACCAAAACGCGTGTATCGTGATCAAGGTTTGTATTTTCATAACTTAAGAAAGACACTTTAAAGTCAATGTCAATTAAGCGGGTCCACCCGAAAACAGGGAATGCCTAGTTAACAAGTTACAGGAGAACCTCGTTTGCTCAAGCACGTCCCATGTCTCATATGTTAATTTAGTTTAATAATAACGGATAACTCGGTGTAAATTTGAAGTTCCGAGGACCTTGAGTAAACGAGGTTCTAATGTATGTGATTGAAAAAGTTACATATATGGAAAGCATTGCAACTCATTATTTTGCTGTTAACATTACTCAGTTTCTTAATCGATATACGAAAGGGAATATTGGCAATCAACAAAAGGCCATGCCTAGGTTCAAGCAATTACGACATTTAATAAACGTGTTTTGAGAAAAATAAAGAAATGATTTTCTAACCATTTCCAACCCCATAATTCTAATTTCAACGAGTTTGGTGTCGAGTACATCTTAATATTAAATAAGCGCAAATATTAATTATTTATTTTCCAAAATATTTTAAAGACTTTTAAATCAGTTTCATATGCACATTTGATTGGCCACATTCAACCGGGACTGGCACTCATCAGTCATTTGTTAAAACAGTATATGACCCAATATGAATCAAAAAGAATTGTCCGTGTCTATAGATAAATCGCTTTTCAACTAGTCCGTTAAGAGGACATATCTCAATATGATGCTCGATATTGCACATATGGAATATTAATCATAGGGGACTAATTCAGCCAACATCCTTTCATATTTTCATATCTTATCGATATGTAAAAGGAAATATAAGAAATTAATATAAGGATATGCTTAAACGAAATTAGATTAATGTATGTTCGCAACATAACAAAATAAATATAATAACAACACCATAAAATTAATTTTTGACCGTCTCCTTCCTGTATTTCTTAATTCAACGATTAAGGACTACACCAAAGTATGACAAATATTTCACATCATTTCATATTTTCAGCCTATAACCCATCAGATAATATTCATTTCATATTTTCAGACTATAACCCACTGATTGGAGGAGGAAAGGGGCACCAAAAGTTCATAGTTCAGAGTAAGACACAAAATGACAAACTCAAAGGGAATGACCTTATCTTTAAATTATAAAAGTTATTAAAATTCATATGATTTCATATCTTCAGACTATAACCCATTGATGGGAGGAGGAAGTGGCCCGGGAGGTTTCCGTCCGCAGCGACGCCAAGCACAGCGGGGAGGATGAGGTTAATTCGAGGGAGGTCCAACACTTTAACCTCCCTCTGTGCCCTCAATAAAAAGGAGTCGAGCACCCCGCATAATGGACTAGTACGCTATGGTGTAGGCAATGTCTGTCACGAATCCTGCATTAGAACATCATGGATTTTGTCCCTATATTTTCTGGTGGTGATCGTGTGGACCATATGCGATTTTTATGTGGGATATTGCTCCTCTTTTTGGGTAAAAAATTGCTTTGCGTCTGTTGCTTTGGAATTGTATGTGTGTTGTAGGTATTTCAAATAATCATGTGACCATAGGAATCAATTAAGACACCCTATTATACAAAACGTATAAATTGTTCCAGATGTACTTGGATTTGTATTGTAACAACATCTCTCTAACTCAGTATATGTTTATGTCTTTGCAGTAATATAAGCTAGTCTTGTAATAATAATAGTTATACAAACATATGTTTGCTATTAAGATACTTTTAAGTCAAGCATCCCTAAACGTTTCATTATTTACTTCCAAATTTGTATAATTTAGTCGTCAAATGTGCGTTTGCCTAAAAATAGAAAACCGTATCCAAATAAAGCATATTCCTACTTCCTCAATTATAGTTGAATTTACTTTTTTATCACTGTGAATGTACCTGAAATAAGAAAACATTTAAATGTTGATAAAATGAAAGTTTTTTTTTTCGTGCCGTCGGCATGTGTAGGGCCTACTTATTTATGATGATGGGGCACTGCTTGTGTTTCCAAATTTATCAGTTAAGAAGAACATGTATTTGTAATGAACGTTTTAAACGACATCTCAATTTACCGGGTTTCAATTGCATCGAGGAAAAAATATTTTAAACTACTATTGTTTACGATCGGAAACTTTATAACATTTATATGATATATATAAGGCTAAGTTGATATGTCGACCAAAATATCTTAATTTTACCGGTAATCGTTATTGCTCATGTTTGTTCTTTAAGTATACTTCATATCATATAATTGAGTGTATTTTGTTTGTGTATCGATGGCTGTTGTTGTTTTTCTTGTTGTATTCATTCTACAAAGCAACAGACGCAAAACTAAAAAAAGTGTTTTACATTGTTTATGATCCTGACAGGTCCTATGTAGTGTTTATCTTTCAAGTCGTTATCTGCCATACATATTGTCAAGCAGTTCGAGTTGCTGTATCAGAAAAATTGGGTGTCATATCTTGTTATAGATAAATGCTGTTGATGGATCTCAGGATTATATAAAGCAGCATGTATGTTATGATGAAATTGCGTACTTTTGATATCTTCGTTTTTTACTGTACAATATTTTAAAAATCGAACACGGTTAACTCGAACCCGAGCACTTAAAATTACTATGCTTTTTTAATTTAATTCACTTTCATTTGCTCAAAGCTGATAAAACCAAGCACTGAAATAACATAGAAGCCTTTATTCAATAAATAATGTACAACATAGTATTACGATCGAATCTATATATCCTGACCAAACACTCTCAAAATAATTTTGAAAAAAAACCACGAAGAATCAAAAGGGACGCAATTTATTTTTACATATAAATGACACTGGTTTTGTAAATGACTTTAATGTCACCATAACTGGTCGATGAGTATGCTGTTATAGTACTTGCATAAAAAGTTAAATATAGTTTAACATGTTTATTTATCTTATCATGTAATAATGATTTATTTTAATAGGGAATTTGTGATATTATGTTGTGACCCAACTGTTGACGGTTGGAAAAATTACGTGTATGTGAATGTGCGAAATACAGAACAAAAACATTTTTAGAAATAAAGGAATGCTGATATGTAAAATGTCGTTTTTCTTATGGGTGGCTCAAAAATATATGACATTCTGAAATCCACAAACCTTGCCATATATCTAGAGTCTAGCAGACGTTTAATGATATTTTGTGATGTTATCATATTCATTTCAATCACATAAATAAGGTAATCTTTATGCATTTCGGTCAATTTTGAAGGACTTTTAAAGTAGAATGAACCATTAATTATGATTATTTTTGACCGTCACCTTTTTCAATTTTCTACGCTAAGTTCTGGAGTTATGGGATATGGATGTGTTTTACCAGGTTCTAGGACAAAAAGGTCCTTAAGCATTCTAGGTCCTTAACTTCAACTCACGTCCCGACCAGAAATTACGTCATAACAACGTTATATAACGCTACGTCAAATGCAAAACGTCATTTTGACGTCATTATTACTTAAAGAATATAAACTGTCTTTCCTAGTGTTCTTTACGATTGACAGCTGTCCACAACAAACCAAATTCGAAACCATCTGTGGGATGGACTGGGTCGCTCAATGTTTTGTGGTTATGTCATTCGTAAAGAACAGCAGTCATCACGTGTCTGTCAATGTGGTACATGTCATGTTACGTCACACTTTTTGCGACCCTTTTAATATCACCAAACTTTGGTTAAACATTTTTAGTTAAAAACATACTTAAACTTGATTTATATTTAAAATAATTTCGGATAAGGTTGCAACCCGATTATTCTGATCAAGATAATGTGTGTCACAATAAAACTTAGAAATAAAACTTTTGGAAATTAATTCACATAAATAGCCAGCATTTTCATATTAATACATTCTTTACTGTTACAACCATATTTCGATTTCATTTCGTTGCTCAAATATCATATTTAAACGCTTTTTAGACTGATTAAAAGTTTAGTAGAGAAACAAAATTGCGAAGATAAAACTTGATTTACTTCTTCCGTTACTAACCAATTTTCTTCTGTCGGATTTGTCAAAATATATGCCTCCGGAAACACGCGTGTTTACTAAATTTGTCCTATAAAGAACAGGAAATGTCATGACATCAGTTACAGCTGTCACAAAAGTCATTATCCCCCGTGAAAACGAGGGGATATAGGGTTGAGCTTGTCCGTCCGTCCGTCTGTCCGTCTGTCCCGCTTGATATAGGGTACTTTGTGCACGCGAGTTAGGTATGAAGGAGTTGAGCTAGAGCTTTCAAATTTTATACACATATAAAACAAGGTCTGAAGTCGTGCCTCGTTAAGGTTTTATCTCGGTCGGTTGAAAATTGTCGATTCTGGAGCACTTTAAAAATTGTCGATTTTAAACTTTTTTCAGATACCAAGCACTTTGTGCAGGCGAGTCTGGTCTGAAGCAATTGAGCTAGACCTTTCAAATTTTATACACGCATAAACCATGGTCTGAAGCCGTGCCTCGTCAAGGTTTTATCTCAATCGATTGAAAATTGTCGATTCTGGACCACTTTAAAAATTGTCGATTTTATACTTTTTTTTCAAATGCCAAGCACTTTGTGCACGCGAGTTTGGTATGAAGCATTTAAGCTAGACCTTTCAAAATTTATTCTCATATAAACCGAGGTCTGAATTCGTGCCTCGTCAAGGTTTATCTGGATCGGTTGAAAATTGTCGATTCTGGAACACTTTGAAAATTGTCGATTTAAACTTTTTCACCCGATGTTAAGTACTTTGTGCACGCGAGTTTGGTATGAAGGAATTGAGCCAGAGATTTTTAATTTAATACGCATATAAACCAGGGCCTAAAGTCGTGCCTCGTCATGGTGTCATCTCAATCGGTTGAAAATTGTCGATTTTGGAGCACTTTAAAAAGTAGAAAAAAGATGAGGAAATGTGCCTGATAATTTAAGATATTATCATTAAAGTACGTGGTATGTACTTATATAAGCTGGTATGTACTTAAGGTGGTTTGTACTTATATATTGCTTATATAAGCAAACATGCTTATATAAGCATATTATTTTTTAGATAAGTGAAATTATAATCTTTCTTCACTTGTCTCGTGAGCTGCCCTCCAAAAACATTTTGCGTGTGATTTTATAAGCAAGTATGCTTAAATAAGCATATTTATAACTAATAATGCTTATATCAGCATATTAATCAGGAAATTAATAGAGATGTGTTAACACCTATTTGGGGAGCCTGGTGCAATTGGAATTGGCTTACAAAAGTAATCGTGCTTATATAAGCATATTTGCAATGTTAGTTAAATTATATATTTGTTTCGGTGGCCTCGTTTTTCCAACTGGTCTCGTCAGTCCTAGAGATGTCTTCAGAAAGAAGTGAGTGATGATGCAAGATGTTACTCTGTTTTTCCTTTATCACATGATCTATTTCTCAAAATAGTTCGTTATTTCCAAAGTTAATTATAGTAAAAACTGACCATCCTGCATCCACGAATTGTTGAAGTTCACGGGGGATCCAAGGTCACTGACCTTCTAGTTGTAAATCAGATAAGCTGAGCATAGAATAGATCAGACTAAGGCTGCGTTTAAAGAAAAGTGAAAGTAAAAGATCAAGTAGTTCAAATAAAAGATGAATTAGTTTGGTTTAAATAAGATATACCTGAAAAAAGTTCAAAAGAAGATTTATAGCTCTATTTGTGCAATAGTGTCATATGATTGATCATGATTTGAAAGATCGCAGTTTCTCTTAAATAGAACATGAATAGAAAAAAAGCTTCAGATTGATGGATTGCTTTGTTTTGATGTACAGGACGCCATCGCATTCCTCTTCGGCTGTGACGCCCAATCCACTCGACGTACTCTGTCAGGCCGTGGACGAGACGATTCGCACGGAGAGCCAGTCGGATAGTGACCACGAGAAGTCGCCGCTCGTCATCGATGAGGCCAAGGGGGAAAATGGTTCGTATATATGAATATTGTCAGGTGCTGTGAGTAGATTTGAGTCATTTCTGGTCGATGTGTAGGGTCTGTAAACCATGTCATCTTTTCAGTGCAAAAAAAAAACGAAAGATTTTAGAAATTGTCTGTACGTAGCTTCTTCATCAACAAAAATGTTTCATCGATTTCAACAACCTCTTATGTGCTTCAATGATTTGTCAGTTCATTATATGTGTAGGTATTGTAAAACGAGTAATCTATTATCTACTTTCATTATTTATGCAACGAGATTGATTGTTTTGCAAAATACATTTACGTGACATTACGCATGTATCAGACCACTTTCGCTTTGCTAAGGTCCCGATAGCACGTACGTATTAAATAGATTTATTCGAGTGTAAGTTCTATTGCGAACAAAAGCATATGATAAACAATTAATAAACTTCTTACTTGGTATTACTTAGCAAAATCTGTAAATATGTTTATTTTATACCTCTGAGTAAACATTCTTCTCGAAAGAAAGTTGTCAGTAACTAATTAATAACTAAACAGCCGTAAAGATTGTCTACCCAAGAGCAAGATTTTATTTATGACTTAAACGTTTATCGGGTTTCATTAAACGCGGAAAAATTGTATGTGTCAACCCTTTGGCACTTTACTGAAACAGGCTAGAAATAAAATTAAAGTGCTTTCATTTTATGCATTGACGTAAGCAACCGATCCTTCAACGTCAGCCATACAATTGTTTTGCCAATAATCGACATATTTTAGGGTCAGGAATGGTTTCATTTACTCCCGTTCCTATTGATTCATTTTGCCAAGGCCATATAAAGAGTTGTTTTTACAAGCAAAGTTGCTAGGCGGAGTGCAGTTGCATAAGTTTCAGGCGATGACCAAATATGGAAGGATTTTGGCACGATCTTCGTTTCGGTTTCAATTTTACAATTCCGATGGAAATACATGTAGTTTATCTCGAGATATTTAAATAGATTTTGTTTCCATTTTGTCTTTTGGTGATGTTGATGTCACTTTCCTCTCTGCATAAAACTGCTTTTACTACTACGTGATAAGACTGTTCAAGTCTATGTATGGTATAATCAGAGACTAAATATGATGGGCAGTGAACTACTTATATCAGGGCAGTCACCGCGAGCCTTCAATCCGGTTATGAAATAAGATAATACGTTTATATCAAAGTTATTATCAATGGATGTAAGGCAGATACACCCACCGACTGCAATTAGTTTCGCACACTGTCGAATCCTTTTTTCGTCATCGCTGTTTCGTTGTGTTTCATTCTTAGCAGTTGCACCGGTAATTTAAAAGGAATATTATAGTTATTAGGTTTCAGGGTGCGACACAGGTTTTGCTCAGCTGATAGACATCGGTTTATTAGATTCTGATTTTTAATAGACCGAAGAAGACCTTAATAGACCGGAAATGGACGATTATTATTTAAATGTGGTGGAGAGGATTTTACCATTAAATTCGAACATAGTTCAAATTCACACGTTTGATGCTAGGCAAAGGTGAACTTTACCAACGTCATGAAAAGTAACACTAGCGTGGGCAAAATGACATAAGCCATCGATATTCAACATAAAAAATATATGTTATATGCGAGCGCCGACGGCGCTAGCGCAGTTTTTTAACCTTAAGAAACTAAATGCACTTTTGTACAATATTATTTCCATAAAATTGTCATTCGCTATAGCGCCAGTGTCGTCTCAAATGACACTCGTCTGGACAAAAAGACGGACGCATATGCGTCCGTGCGACCGCTCAGGTAAACCTCTGCTTAAGTATAAGTCAGTGGTCTGTGTGTGAAATTCAAAGTAAAATTCGAGCACTAATGATCGGATCTAGGAGTGGTTTAAAATAAGTGTGTTTTGCCATGCACATACATCCATGTACAATGTATATTGCTTCTTAGATTGAACCATCTTCACATTGCATTGAAAATAAAACAGATAAAAAAGAAAAAGAGTAATTGCAATCCTTAAAGTTAAGACGGGTTTTGGAAAATATTCCTAATAGACACCGGTCTATTGGATTTCAAAATCTAATAGACCGAGCCAATTTTTAATAGAATTGTCTATCGGTCTATCGCTTATGTCGCACACTGGAAACCGACAGACCACGAACCCGTCCCAAAGTCACAATTTTATTGAAGGTAGTCAAAAGCAAATAATATTTTATCGTGTGACCTGGAAACACGAAACATGTAGCTTAAATATTACTATACCCTTCCCCAACTTGATTCTCTGGTTTTATGCATGCACCAGACTGATAAATAGTGAATAAAAATAAGTTATCACTTATTTAATGCATTTCATGGTGAATTGTTTATTTTTAGCACGTTATAGATTTATGGTGATATTGAATAATAGATAATTAACTGGGCAAAGAGATAGTCGTCTCAAATATTAATGCTATCGTACGCCAGAAGGTAGTTTTACTGATAGTTCAATATACATGTATATGGGAGATGCATCATATCAAACAACCTTTTGCATTACTGATAAAAAAGGATAAACGACTCTTGAAATGAATATATCATGTCGATTTCCAAGAATCGTAAATTAACATCCTGTAGTGGCAAAAACCGATGACACACGAGCTGGGGCGTTGCAAAGAGAGAGAGATAGAGAGAGAATAGCTGTCCTTTGGAGAAAATTATTATGTAGGCCACGGCGTATTGATTCACCGCCTCTGCGCCTACAGACAAGTCTAAACGCTGCTAAACAGCCGTGTTAATATGCACTTGTACTTTCTTTTTCAAACATGAAGCCTTCTCGATGTTTTCGCACTTGATGCGATGATATTGATGGAATTGAGAGCGAGTAGCATTCTAGATGCAAGCCGAAACGTTTGCTTATTATCAACATCGAGTTAGGTGTCTTATTATATAGAACATAGTGAAAACAGATAAACCCACCTAACAATAATGCTAAAATACATGTTTATCCTGAATCGATGTCGTAGATGATGTCAGGTCTAATCTGCAAAAGTTGGATAGGATTTTCCGCAGGAAAGGAGGAGGGGGGGGGGGGGTTG
>LQRL01160375.1:14408-28147 GCA_001703475.1 Hydroides elegans
TAAGTGGAACTCATGCGCGGATTAATATGTATGAGCGAGCGCTTTGTATATGATCTTCAAAGGATTGCATTACGTAAACATGCTTCATGCACATTTTTGTCTAAATTTTACGTAGTTTTATAATAACTTTATTTATAAAGAAACATAATTGAATCATAATTAAAAAAACTTAACGTGGTCCTCCTTTTTCAGGTTACAACCACCCTGCGTTTGTCGAAGCACTTAATCACCCTTCCAATCAGGTAAGTGTTCAAAATGATTATGCATGAAGATCCCTCATTGCAATCCAGGTTTAATTTGACATTATGATTATGTGAATGAAAAATAAAACCCTTGATTTTTGAAATTATGAAGCTTTTTTGAAAAAAAAAGCGCCAACAATATTTCTTTAAACAATTTGTTGACTCATTGAGTCGATACATATGTTGACTTTTTTGTGACATGACCGGGGTCGTTATGACCTTGGATTTTTAAAACTAAATGAAAAAGCCAAAATAATTCCCAAATAATTTTCGAATCATTTTGACTATGTACATGTCTTTGTCGAATTTTAGATACATTTTGTAAACAGACCGAGCCTGGGCGCATTACCTTCGACAGAATGGCCCGAGCGACTTGAAAATTCTCTTTTGAAGGTATTAATAGTTAAATTTTGCATTTTTTTAATATATTGAAAATGAAGACTTGGTTTACACAAGTATTGTAGAATAGAGAGTTCTGTGTCAATTGGTCTAGTATATCGTGTGCGCCAAATGGTCATTTAAAAGTGAATAAGGCTTTGAGACAATTAAATAAAGGAATGATTCACTCAATTACCAATATGTTTTGTTTCTGTTTCAGATAGCGCCAAAAGGAATGCGTAACGTGAAGACAATGTCCTGTGGATCCTGTTCCAATGAACAGGCATTTAAAGCAGTCTTTATGGCATATATGGTAAAATGCAATGAATTACCTAATATTTCTTTGCATTTTAATTGGACTTGATTTTCATTACAAATTGGCAATAGTTTATGGGCATTTCTATATAACGTTTGAAATTTATGCATTGTTTTTGTTGTGAGTGTCGGGGCATGCCCTATTTTTTTAAAAAATATAACTGGGCAGCCCTCTTTATTTCCATTTTACATAGTATGCAGTGTAACATCAAATATTGTTCTTCTTCTCGATCAACTCGATTTTCAATTCCAATGTTTTGCTTATATTATAAAATATATACAAAATGATAACACACTTTTTCGTCGGTTAATTTTCACTTCACATCTCAGTATACTTTCAAGCTTATGAAAAAAAAAAGTTTTTTTTTTAATTGAAACACAAAACACAGTTTATTCCATAAGTTCGACTAACCGTCTTCCCATTCTACAGAAACGTCAGCGAGGCGGTCAGCCTCCGACAGAAGAAGATTTGGAGAGCTGTGTCATAAACCAAGAGCCCGGAGCACCACCGCTGACCATCCTGTCTTTCTCCAAAGGGCTACATGGCAGAACAATGGGTATGATTCCCAACCATATACTGTGGAAAACTTAAAATTCAAATATCGGTCAATATTTTTTTGTATAACCATGTAAAACGCATCATAATTCTGCATTCAAAAGATTTTGGTATTCATCACAAAGTTTGTTTGGCTTGTTAGCGATGTTTGCTTATATATGTAGTTCGAAAGCTAAACCACGTAGTCTTTATATCAAACTTCCAGAAAACTGATTTTATTACACTTTGTTTACAATGACGTCTTAAATATCGTATCTTTCTATCTCATGTATTAAAAAGTACATCCATTTTAAAGAAATATATGAGTAACCCACTCGGCAAACAACTTCCTAAGAACGCCCTGATCACGTAGTTTTACGTCCCGACGTCCGCGACGCAAATAGGACGTCGCTACGATGTAAAATATGAGACGTCCCATCATTGCCTTTAAATGATGGGTTAACGACGTGTCTTTATGACGTGACTAATTAATATGTCCGTATAACGTCGCCAATTAGACGTTGTCGCGACGTGTTATTAAAATCGTTCTTGTGACGTTGTAAATATTACGTGACCTTCACGTCGCAATATGAAGTTGTAAGGACATTATATCCTGGTCGTGACGTTATTCGACGCTACAAGGACCCCATTAAAGGACCAACTTACGAATTAAACTAACTATTAAATAGCATTGCGAATATCCCTCGAAAAAATGCAAATTTGGATTTTGGACAATTTTCAGTTTGAAAATTGTCGCTTTCGAATAGAAATAATATGGTTCAGTTGAATATTTATCATTTTCGCCGAAAATGCATATATATAATATATATATGAATAATATTTTAGATTTTTTAATAAAAATGGGTGGGCAATCTGAATAACGTCAGAAAATGACGTCCCTAAAACATTCATACATGACGAAATGCGGACCACTTTAGGACGTCGCATTTTAGGTCTTAGTGGACGTCTTTCACTGAACGTCTTCTCGGTGACAGATATTGACGGCGAAACGACGTCTCAAAAATTACGTCCGGCAAACTTTCACCTAGGCTCAATGTAGGACTAAGAAGGGACGTGCGTTAATGACGTCAAACGGACGGAAATAGGACCAACCTTTGCCGAGTGGGAATATACAAATTTGCTCATTTTGCTTATATAGGCTGTTTGAACGCAACACATACGCGCCCCGTCTACAAATTGGATTTCCCGGCCTCTGATTGGCCAATGTCGGAATTCCCGAGACTCAAGTACCCATTGGACGAGAACGAGGAGGCCAATAGAAAGGAAGAGGACAGGTGCTTACAAGTGGTAAGATTGCGTCAAATAATTAATAAGGGATATAATCTGAAATATAAAGGCACTTACGATTGTTCTTGACATATGTTTTTTTTTTTTAATCGGCGCGAGATCTAATAACGACAAATTAATCCATTTTACAAAATTCGTGGCGGCATGTCCCTCTTAACCAAGGCACTCAATTTCGTGTTTCCTTCCTTATTATATTCATATAAGCTTAAGCTGTTCAATATTGTGGCGTTATGGTGAGCAATCTTTCTCAATATACAAGATATACGTGATTCGACCCCGCAGCATGGACCACCGTTTTGATTGCTGTATAATTATTTCTCATTGTTTGAGGTATGACCGAACCATGGTACGCAACGTCTGGCCATGTGTTGAACAAAACACAATTTATGCCATTTCCAACTGATATGTTATTTCATTATTTCAGACTCGGGATAAAATCGCCGAATACAACGCCGCCGGTAAACCCGTGGCGGGTATGATCATTGAACCGATGCAGGCGGAGGGAGGGGACAACTATGCCACTGCGTACTTCTTCAGAGAGCTGCAGAAGATTTGCAAAGAGGTGAGTACATTTTTCATGAAAGACAAAAATATAATGTATGTGTACACAAGTAAAGTCTAAATATCCATATTTGTCTCGATATCATAGACAAATAAAACGTTTGTTACATAGAATTCTACCTCGTATAAGGCTACGCCTAGGCTGCGCGATAAGCTGCACTAGAAACATCAATCCACCAATTAATTTATGTAGAATCTATTTCATCGCGGAGAAAGAACAACCAAGCTGTTGACCAACGAGGCCTAGGCACACAAATGAATTCGCAAATGTAACCAAACACATTGACAATATTATACGCATTGATTATATCAATTTATACTTTTTAGACTGGAGTCTTAAGCTCCTTTTTCGAGACTTGAGTCTATACTCCATCATGGACGAAAAAAAACCGGATGTTGACCAACGAGGTCTGAGCACGCCAATCTTACAAAATACATTGAAATATTATAAATATTGAATTTATTTGATGCACATTTTTAGACTGAAGCATACGTCTCCTTTTTAGACTGGAGTCTACTTCATTGTGGACGAAGTACAAACTGGTTGCGGGGCAACGGGACGGTGGTGGGCCCACGAGGCCTGGGATCTGCCGTCGCCACCCGATGTCGTGACCTTCAGCAAAAAGGCACTGACCGGAGGGTTCTTTCATACGGATGAAATGCGACAAACCGAGGTTAGATACTATATGGGATCTACAAAAAGGAAGGGCGTACTCTGAAATAAATGCGAATCTAATATAAAGGCCGAACTGGCGGCGCCCGCCCTCTAAAACCGCAACTGTGAACGGGTTTCAGCAATGGAATTTATAAATGAATTTGTTTCGTTCCATTATATTTATCACTTTCTTGGCGTGATGGTTTGCCTTGGGATCAATCCAAGATCTTCCTATATATGATTCCGTCATGGCGTTGAAACAACGCTTTTATGTGACCATGCACGGACAAACACATTTTCTATTTCACATTCATATACACACAACAATGGATGAGGCATCTGAGAAGATTTATTGAAGTATGGAGGTTTTCTCGCAAACCTATGGTTATCTTATCATTTTTCGTTCATATCTAAATCATTCAGTTGACTATTTCAGGGTTTCCGAATCTTCAATACCTGGATGGGCGACCCCTCAAAAATCGTTCTCCTGGAGGCTTTGGTCAACACTGTGACGCAAGACAAACTTCTCGACAACGCGAGCGATGTTGGGAAATACCTTGTCAATGGTCTATCTCAGATCCAGGTATGAATACATACTTTACTATAGAATGGAATATCTATATTTTTAGTATTTTGAGTATTTTAGGACGAAGCTTTATTCCTGTAGATTTTGAAAATTGTATTATGGGATGCTCGATGACGATCCTGGATCCTACATTATGTTCACGAAAGCCATAAAATGTTGGCAAAAAATGCTCAAATCCTTACCTAAAACATGGGTCTGGAAACTTTATATATACATATATGTCAAAAACAATGAGAGCATTGGCAATCTATATGTCAAAATCGAGAGCAAACAATTCGAAATATATTTGTTTGAAATATAATATTTGAGAAATGAAAAACTAATTACAACATTGAATTTTATATGTATTTGTCCACACAGGCGGTGCATCCCAACAAACTAAGCAGTTAATTTCGAAAATCAGGAAAAACGGTATATTCAAAAAATATTAACAATAAATTCTAACAAAAATATTATATAACATTATTACATTATGTTCAAATATTCCCCATACAGGCGGTGCATCCCAATAAACTGAGCAGTCCACGTGGTGCAGGCGCACTGGCCGCCGTAGATATTTGTGATGAGAAGACGCGAGGACAAGTTATTTCAGGACTTCTACAAAAAGGTATAGCCTAAAACCACATTCACCAGAAACAGGCAAAAAAAGAGAGCTAAAAGCGGGTTTGGTATGTTTTATTACCAATTTCACTTGAAGAAAAAGCCCATAATCCAAACAAAAAAATAACGCACTTTTTTTCTTGAAGTGAAATTGGTATAAAAACATGACAGAACCGCGTTGACCTTTTTTTGTCCTGTTTTCACCGTGAACGCGGTTTTAGACTAAGAATATATTCATTTATCTATATGTTTGTTAATGCCGAAATTACATGTATGCTGGTTCGGTTGTTATGATGCGAATATATTTACACGTTTAGAATTTATTGCATTGAATTTCTGAAAAATAAAATACATAAAAGTTTCAGTTGTAAAGGCATCAGTTAGACAACTTTGATTAAATATATATATATATAAATGTTCTATTATGAAAATGTTCAATGTAAAAAACGTGTTCACCAAATAGTATGTTCGTATAGAAACCGCAATCTTAACTCGTACCAGTAGTGAGGATAGGGGAGTTAACCGCCAAAAACTCTTGCATATTGTTAAAAATCCCAGGTGTTTTGAGTAACTAATAGTTTGGATTATTTTAAGTGTATGAATTGAGATTATGGTTAGTTGTCAATATCCCAGTACTCTATTCGTAAAATTGTATGAATTTAGATTATAGTTAGTTGTCAGTATCCTAGTAATCCATTCGTAAAAAAAATCTGTTTGCTTTTCATTTCAGGAGTGCAAACGAGTGCTTGTGGTGTATCAACGTTGCGCCTCCGTCCCGCTTTGATCTTTCAGCGCCATCATGCGGATATTATGCTCAATACATTAGACCACGTGCTCGCAGCAATAAAATAAACTAAAAAAAACAATAAAATAAACTAAGAATAAAATAAAATAAACCTGAGTTTGTGGTATCGTATGATACTCAATGACAATTGACAGATATGGTACATAGTATACATTTATTATGTCCCCTAACTTGGTATAAAATATAGTAATGTTTGGGGAATTAATACCGCAAGAATGACTGTTTCTTATACTAATTAAAATTCCGCAGACGCTGCCGCTGGCCGCACCATTACGTAGTGACATGGTGATATATAGAAGTTGTTGTTTACGTCGTCAAAACTAAAAATCATGTATATACACACACGTATATATATAAGATGAATGTTTTGAAAATATGTTTTATGAGTTAGTTTTATGAAAGAAAGAGTATATCTTGTGCGTTTTATCGGTATAAAATAAGTTTAGTTTATCTGCTTATTCAAATAGACTATGTGCATGTAACATGTGCTATCAGTCATTATAAATGTATATAATATTATAGTTAGAGTGTATATGATGTGTGTATGATTTGTATTATCTGTGTAAGTTTGCCTAATGTAGTGATGTGTTTGAATACATTTATGTGTATATGTCTTTTGTGACAATAAATAAAATATATACGTATGTTTATCTCATCTTTAACTCATGTCTTAGCATTCATTTGAAGAAAATATAATAAATAACGTAGAACATCGTTAACTCGCTTTTCCGGCTAATTTTATATGATTTCCTTATCCCTTTTTTTCTCCTATCAGTCTCATATATTAATGGTTAACTCGAAGTTGTCGATCGAATATTAGAAATTAAGAATAGGGTGTTATACTTTAAATTTAATTTGAATCCAGAGTCAGAAAATTTACTCGATGTCTTATACTCAAATCTCAAATTTCATATAAAGCCTTTTATATAGCCATATGCTATGGTGTTTCATTTAATGATATGTTTGATATGAAAGGTAAAAAGGGTCCTGTCTGTTTTTGTTATGTCTCTTGAAGTCCTTATACCACCAAGACATAAAACATAATTTATGACTCAAATACTTGCACCAAAATGAGATGCTCAGAATTTAAGTTATACTATTTCAAAGGTAAATTGTTATGATTTGATAGAGAAATAAAAATGCATAAATAAGCGAACCGCAACAATATCAGCCTCGTCCAAGACAAACCATGTGATCACATTGGAAAGTTGAATTACGCATATAATACTTCATTGCACTCAGACTTTTCGATAAAGTTGGTAGAGGGTCATGCATTGTACTCACATTTGCACAGACGATCAGTGCTTAGATCCACGATTATAGTTTTCAAGATATGAATACGAAGCCTACACGTTATTCATTTCATGTAAAATTGCTAGTTTACATCCTCTCACAACCAAATAAATCAGCTCAGCTAGAAAATGCGACAGGAGGTATTATTATTTTATATTATATCATAATGATTATTGATTACCCCGCTTGGCCATATCTTGATGTTGCATTCATATAAGACAGAAACGACAGATAAATAGCGTTTCTGATTATGAAATCGATATAACATGGTCCGGGAGTCATTCTAAGGAACATAATCTCTTGTATTCAGTAAATATAAAAAATGTCACCTCAGGTATAAACTCGATACCATTTCGAGCAGTTGAACAAATCAAACACTATTTCATAGAACTCTCAACGAAATTACCTCTCTTATACGTTGCACTTGACTTATAGTAATAATGAAAGTTGTTTGGTAAAAAATACATTCTCAAGAAAGGTAACCTCTAGAATAATAAATTTCTAGAGACGTGAATTCTGGTTATAGCTAGGAGCACATAGTTTAATAACATATATCGGTATATGAAAAACGTTTTGAAATTAATTTTGCATTCTTAATAGCTCCATTCATGTACAAGTATTTGAGACGTTCAAAGTTGATGTCAATGTAAATTACATCTTACTGGAAAATGGTTAAACATTTAATTTTATTTTGGGATTCTTTTTTGAAAAATTCAATATCAAAACACGAATGAATTCATTTTTTTTTCAAAATAATCATGTTTGAATAAGATTTCATCATTGATTTTTTTTGTCAAATAATTGTTTACAATACGCAAATACCTTGACACTTTACGTAATGATTTGAAACGATCAATTGCGATACTATCTTCATACACAACAACGTAATAATTGCACAATAAGGAAAAATATCAATCCTTGACTAAACTTAGGATTGATAGGAACGTGAGACCATTAAGACAGCTTATTTTTCAGATATATGATGTTTGTATGAATTTATATAATGAGTACAAATATATCGAGGTCCTTCTATGGTATTTGAAATTATATTATATTTGACTATTGGTTATTAAGCCATTTGTTTATGAATGCAAGATGTAAGATCAACCTTACCCTCATCTTCATGTACATAAACATATTAACTTAAACTTTATTGCGCAATTATTTCATAACAGTGGCATAACTACATAAGCAGAAACAATACTTTTGTTTGACTACCCTTTGGGTGTGGCCACATTGATCAAACTAACCTTCAAACTAAGCTTCAAACCACTTAAGGTCATTGCGACAATAAACAATTTCATTTTATTAAACCACCTTCAAACATACTGCAAACCAGCTTTAAACTGGTGTAAATAGGAATCTATTTATGCGTCTTTGGTTTGAAGGGTAGTTTCAAGGTAGGTTTGAAGCGCCTTCAAACCAATGCTTCAAACCGACAACGTTTCTGTACCATCGGAATCACGACCTTAAGTGGTTTGAAGCTAGGTTTGAAGGTTAGTTTGATCAATATGGCCACACCCTTAGCATTGAACGTTTGAACGCAAGGACATAGAGCTGGTCTCGAGGTTGCAATTTAAGATGTACATCATCGTTTTCGTCGACAAAAAAGTATTCTAATTTTCAATTGATATTTTTGGGCTTATTTGAAATAATTTACCATATACATATATTTAAAGCCGGGGTTAATAGAGTGGTTTTGCAGATCTTCTTTTTTTTCTTCTTCTTCTTCAAACAGAGTGCAGAGTAACATTCGGGGAAGAAAGAATTCTGATAGGCCGATGTTCTTGCGAATGGAACAAGATATCCTGCCATATGTCAACGTACGTGAAGGGCACTTCACGACCAAATAAGGTGTTCCTCTTGTTGTAGAAACTGCGCAGATATGTTCTTCGGAACAAATATCAAGCCAAACGAATGATTTGTGCGCAATGTTCTCGAAACAAGAAAAAGCAAAACGAATCGTCCTTGGCCATTTTGGAAGTTGAAGTGTAAAGGCGTGTTTTTTGGTCAGAATCGAATTTTGGTAGTTTTGGAAGGTTTTTGGAAGAGATTTGGTTGATAGTTTTGGAAGAAAAGTACATATTAATAGTGAATAGTAAATAGAAGTGTATCATAAGCGAATTACGGTCATCCCGTCGTCATCCTGATATGTTCGTTGAACAAGTCACTCCAGCCAGCTGAACCACGTGTCGGCGCTGTTCCCAAACCAGAGTCAACCGACATAGTGCTTACCCTGGTAAGTTGAAAAGTGCTTTTTACTTCAGTGGTGTCAGAATGCACCCGAACTTTCGCCATCCTTGATGTCGTGATGTTAGCCGTTGATTTACGTCTTGGAATCCTGCTGGACTTGTCATATGTTTGCTTTCAAATATCTCCAATACGTATGTTTTCGTCTAGTTTAACTTGTATATAGTTTAATGTCCATGTTATCTTGCTTATAGTGTTTAGTTTTTGTATCGCTCGTGTATGTCGCCCTGAATATTTAATTATTCTGTGAGCGATAAACCGAGATTTTTGTAAATTCATTTTGTCATTGTTGTCCCGTGTAACTTGTATGTAGTTTATTTCTGTTTGTATTCTCTCCCACCCTTGTATAATTCTCCCTTTGTGTACGTTACTGGTATAAATTCCAAAAACTAAAAAAAAACATAACCGCAATGCCACGTCTCATGTATTATATGTCCATTTAAGTGCGGTACTGTGTACGTCTATGTAAGCCCCCAACCCATTCCAACTCATACTTAACTATATTGTTCATATTGTATAAAGGTCCATGTAATGGTCGGCTCTTTTTGTTCGTGGTTTTTGTCGTTATGGTGTGTGTTATTTTATTAAATTTGTTTGTCGTCCTTTCATTGTGGTTGGGAGGGAGTTGTATAGTTTTAAGTTATCAATAACGGTTAAAGCTTCATTATGTTTATTCTGTTTAATGTCTTTAATGTCTGCTCTCTTTTATAAGATTAGAGTCGTTCCTGCTTCATCGTGTACGTCTAAAGTTTCGTTACTGTAGTCCTAATCCTGGCAAGTCTTTTTACTTTTTTTCTATTGCAAAGTTTTTACAAATTATTCCACCCTGTAAATTAGTTGTATTACAGTTAACAATTATCTTGGTTAATATAATTGGTATAAGTTGTAAAGCTTCTATAGTTGTACTTTAAATGTGTAAATTCAGCATTCAAAGCCTAGTCAAATCTGCTTAAAAGTAATTGTCATTTTTCGCCATATAGTCTATCAAATGCTTTAGTTGGTCTTCAAAATTTTAAGTGTAAAAAATATTCAAAACTGTATCATTCCATGTCATATTATTACTAATCAATATTTAAGGTAGTGCTATGTTTAAGCATTCCTAGTTAGGTCCACGTCTTTATACTCTTATGTCTCTGCATATGTATGGTTTATTGCAAATTAAATTTTAAATATTCAGTACTTTTCCCCTACTAAAGCCTAGAATTAAATTAAATCTAATTTCATCTATCCCCATATAAAGCCCTTCTGTCTTCAAAGCCGTCATTATCAAGTCATACGTAAAGCAATTCTTTATGCAGTAATTATTTGGTTTCTGTTCGTGCCCCGTAAAGGCTAATGCTTAAATTTAAATATCATTTTCATATCATTTTCCATTGTATCAATTTCCATAATCTTTCAAGTTAATTATCAATTAAAGTAACGTTTCTTTACTTCAATATTATTGCTTAATTCTGTCTTTCTATATTTCCCGCATGTGTATTGCTCTTGCATGTGTAGTCTTTAACTGTGTGTTTGTAAATTATCCAAATGTATGCATGTTATGTATATAGTCAATAAAGACTATAAACTTCCTATTTATTCGCGAATTGCCTTTACCAATACTGGCATATATTAACAAATACTGGCATATATTAACTATTAGGCACTGGCAACAATTTGTGTTTAGGGGAGTATATCATACATGTTATAATACATTAGAAGTAACTACCAGTGGATTCATATATCATTTATTGTACATCAAATTCAATGAATAACCTGCCGATAAATGTGACAAGGTAAACTTCACAGTCATAGTGACACTTATACAAATACACCGCATTATAGAGGATAGAAGAAGATGGATATTATTAAACCAGCTTGAATTCAGTAGATAGCACATCACATATGCAAGGCTTTGCAATAAGTTCTTTAGAACTAAGTAAGATTTATTTTATAGGAAAGAGAGGACAATCATACGATATACAGTATAAGCTGAGTTCCTTAGAACTAATACAGCTTGTACAGCATACTAATATCACAGTCACACAGTATAAACTGAGTTCCTTAGAACTACTACAGCTTGTGCAGCATACAAATACCACGATTATACAGAATACGCTGAGTTCCTTAGAACTACTACAGCTTGTGCAGCATACACATACCACGATTATACAGAATAAGCTGAGTTCCTTAGAACTACTACAGCTTGTGCAGCATACAGATACCACGATTATACAGGATAAGCTGAGTTCCATAGAGCAAGCACAGCTAAATTGCAGAAGAGACATCACACGATTACACAATATTATCAAGCTGAGTTCAACTGAACTAATCCATACTTCAGAAAGACTTCCCTATACAGGCTGTGCTAACATTTCCTTAGAACCAGGCAAGCTTATAACTTGATTCAACAAATTTCTCTAAAAGAAGAAAACCATGGATTCTCAACAATCGCGTGAGACCAATGACTTGAGTGACACAATATCACTCCCGCCTGCCGAATCTGAACGAAGGGTCTACCAGTCTACACCAGCTTGTCTGCTTGCGAGCTTAACTAACTTCGACCCCATCCAAGAGATGTCTTCTGTAGATGCATTACCACAGTTCCCTCTTGCACAGGATCTTACAAGCATCATTGAAATATCTACACCGAAGGAGCATTATAGATATCAGCGTTCGCCAACACGAAATAAATCTCCTGTGGTTGCACATTCAACTGGCCAAGAGGCACACAGTTCTTCAGTTCAGCCAATAACTACAGACCCTGATGTCAAATCCAAACAACCACCATCAAGCTTTGATGCCTTTGGAGGGAGGGATCAATTCAAGAGGTTATTAGAGAATAACCCTAGTGTCGAACAGCAGAACGCCGCAAATACATCGAGCTCGATTACGAATCAAGCCCCGTCTACGGCAGGTCAAGCCCAATCAAAAGCAAGCATCAACCAGATGCCATCGCAACAACATAACACGAATACAGAACATCTACCTCCGACTTACAATGTCAACAACAAGAAGTCGAGAGGCCATTACAACAACTCCCAACGTGAAGGGAGACGTGGTCGTTCATCAGGAACGCGTGTTTATTACAACACACGCAGCAATGGATCAAATATGTCAATGACCGCAAGTCAAAACCAGACGCGCTCTGGTCATGGCGAGCGTGTGGCCGAACAACAACGACACCTTCAATCGACATACCTCATCCTACGCGAGTTCATACGTATCCTGGTGAACTGAACTACAATCAAGGCAATCAACTACCGCAACCAATGCATAGTCAACCACCAAGCAAAGTACCCGATTTACACTTTCTTCGTAATCAGGACAATCCACTAAAACAAGATCGGCCGTTGCAGCGTCATCCACCAAGCGTAGTTCCTGACTTTTCATTTCTACGAAATCAGGGAAACTTACTACAACAAGATCAATAAATGCAACGCCAACCGACAAGAGTGTTAACCAACGGTTCAACTGCTCATAATGCGCCAGCACAAGTACAACAAGATCAATGAATGAAACGCCAACCGACAAGAGTGTTAACCGACGGTTCAACTGCTCATAGTGCGCCAGCACAAGTACAACAAGATCAATCAATGCAACGCCAACCACCAAGAGTGTTAACCGGCGGTTCAACTGCTCATAATGCGCCAGCACAAGGACGACAAGATCACCCAATGCAACGCCAACCATCAAGTGTGTTAACCGACGGTTCGATTACTCATAATGCGCCAACACAGATGAACAGCAATCCACACCCTCAAGAGGTTGAAGATATGAACAGGTTCCTGCTAGAACGGTTGGCAGTTACAGAACAACGCTACCAGTTCTTGGAAGAGACGGTGTGGAGACTGCGTAACCAAAATGCCGAACAGATGTCTAATCCAGTAACAGCTCATGCAACCATTGAGCGTCGATTGGAAGATATTCACCGGTTGCTTGCTGAACGACAGAATGAGATGGAAATAAAGTGTAACCGACTGGAAGAAGCTGTCTTAAGATTGGCAAATCGTCCGAGAAGAAATGGAAGACGAAGTACTGATTCGGAAGGGGCAGGTCAAGAAAATCAATCTTCAAGTCAATTCAGGCGAATTAGAGAATGCGGATCTAGGGGATCAACCAACCAACCAAAGATGGAAGGTCGTGAATACCCAGCTGCCAATCGCCGAAGTTATCATAGGAACGAAGGAGGAGAACACACAAATCAATCAGTCGAAAGTGAAACTGAGTCT
>LQRL01160384.1:22429-54012 GCA_001703475.1 Hydroides elegans
TAATACTGCGTATCGTTTTTGAATGCCTATTAATTCAATGCTCGCGCTATAAAGAAAATAGAGGAAAAAATAATTCCATCATGTTATAATACTCAATGTTGACTTGCTGAGGAATTGTTGCATGAAATGTTATCCGAGTAATGTAAACAAAGAACATTTTTCATCATTTCACATTTCATTTTCGCCGAAACATCGTAGTTTTCATTCCAAATTTGAAAATTCTCAATAACTAATAAATCTACATTTATGTATTGTACTTTTTAAATTCAATTTGCGCGTGTACGCTGTGGTGTAGTGGTTAAGGTACTCGCCTGCGGATCTAGAGGTCCCGAGTTCCAGCCCGATCACTGGCACATTTTTACTTTTAATTTTTAAATTTTAAGTAAAAGATAGAAGAATTACTAAATAAATCAATTGTTTTAATGCCATTATTTGACAATCAAGTGATTTATATTGTAGATTTCGAATAATGTTGAAGTATCGAGTCCATTGTTCTACCGACTGAGCTAATGAGGACAAATGAATCTTGCGAAATAAAGTTATATATTTAAATGTTTTAATGATGAAAGCATATAATAAAGCATATGTTGACTTGTTTTCAGTAAACATGAAGATATTATCTGTATTATTGACCTGATTTGAAAATGTTGCCCTAAAGGGCAACATTTCCAAACAAGGTCAATAATACTTCATGTTTACTGAAAACAAGTCAACATCTGCTAATTGTTATTAAACTAGATCCGGATAAGATACACGGCATCATATGTATACAAGTAGCCCATCAGGGCAATATCTGGAGCGAACATGAAATGTGATAAACTATAAAAACGGTTATCTTTTGTCTGGCCCTAAAAATGTATTTTTATTTTGTACAATATATCATTTCTTTTTGAATTCACTATTTTTGTTAATTAGGTGGTGTATGGCATGGTGAAGTATACTAAAACCAAAGTACATTTTATCAATTTGCACACAAATAAAAACCATGATACCAATATGATGCCATATTCTTAAATGAATGATATTAATGCAGTGTTCTTGACGTTTCGATATAATGATTAAAATACACAATGAAAATTGTCTTTCCGAAAAAAATAATTGTATACATTTCCAATTAAACAATTGTTATCCATCATTCTAACTTGTACACATGTATGTGCACATTTATATTGATAAATTTAAATAAATTGAGCAAAATAAATTATTTTTTGCCTAACTGTAATCTGGTTTATTACTTTAGATATTTATAAATTCTATGAGATTTATTTCTTTTGACAGAATCTCGTATTGAAAAAAAAAATACAATGATTTCATTGAATAAGAAAATTATTGTTGAACATCATATTTTCTGTGATATATATGTTCATGTACAGATTAAATTTCATCATCAATATTTAAGTTTTTTTTATATATTAGTTTAATATATGTTACTAAATGAATCAATTACCTTCATAATATATTTCCTTGTATCCGTATATTATGCTACAAACCCCATTTTGGTTGAACTTGAACGATTTGCATGACTTATCCGAAAAAGCCTTAGATAAGCATTTATAAATTGTTTGGAAACTATATCGTGACTTTTAAAATGATGATATATCTAAGTCTTGCCATACATAACAGATATGTTTCGGGAAGTTCCCAAACCCAAAATTTAAAGTTACTCACCTAAACAAAAATGAGTATCTGTAACGGGTACTAGAGGCGTGACAAAGTTATATATGAAGTTGTTATCAACATCTCCTAAATATAAGTCCTGCAGCCTGGGATATGCGCTGTTTTATTTAAAACTTTTTCTTATACCTCCAAATTTTCTTTCATGCTTTCTTAAAAGCCCTATCATCACCCTTTTAAATGCGTCTTAATATCACTTCGTATATCACATGGTTTTTCTTTTAATTATGATTGGACAATGTCTTAGGACGTCATCATAATCATTAAGTCGTTGCTTCATATTGTCCAAACCCATTAGTTAAATCACCTCATCATTGACATTAAATCAAAGTTATTGCTTCCAGGTAGTTTTATGAGGGCACCCTACCCCGATCAACATTAATTTGGTATTGTTTTGATAAATCAAATTGCATGCCATATGTCGTGAGGGGAACAACATTTTTAAAATCTACAGTTTGATTGTAAATCATCCCTAATCCCTTATCCTCTGTGCAATTACATAAACAAGGCTTATGTTAACTCTCAAATGTACTCATAATTGAATTTTACCAAACGCCAATGCTCAAGTGATATTCATGGATTAAAAGTGATTAAAAATTACATGAACTTCAGTTAAGGTAGTGGGATAACATTCCTAACTAGTTATTTGAGATACGGTAATATAGTCTATGTATATTAGTAACTTGTATGAATTCCGTTCTGACCAAGCTTTTTTTCTAGGGTGCTCCTATTCATATTGCTTACAGCTCCAAACTTACAAGGCGACACTAAATTGATTTTGCGTCGCCCATGTTATACAACTTTGCTGATTCAATGCGACATATTGTCATGACAAGAACACATATCATCTCGTCTGGGCTTGTACGGCTGCAATTTGTAGCAATTCGGGGTGAACGTTGTGAGTTTAACAATGTGATATAGTTTTTTACTTCCCCATGACAAACTCCATGGCAGTAGCTAAGGATTTTAGGCAGAATCTATGTTATATCCTACCATGAAAAGTAAAATAATAAAAACATAATGTCACCATAAGGCCCGTAATTTGTGTCGTTTTTGCCCACATTAGAAGTTTTCCGAACCTTTTTTTAATGATCGAGTTTTCAATGTATCTTAATTAGAACCTCGAAACGCTATAAAAACTATAAATGCGTTTTTGAAAGCTATGCTCGTTTGCGAGTTTCCCATAAGGTATTTACATTTTAAGGATATTGACATTCCTTGCTTATATATTTCTACAAGGATTTAGACCGGAAACTGAAAAACACTCAAAAATGAGTTAAACGAAAAAAAAAACAATCAACAAACTTATTTTAAAATATGAGCTGCATGCATAGTGTCACGCGACATTGTAAATCGAAAAATTAGCTTTAGTGTCCCTAATTGCGGGCTTTGACCAAGAACCAATATTCATTTTCGCTAATGGATCCATCTTATGGGACTCAGGTGAGGGCACCAAGTAAGCTGGTCCTATAAATACGGTATCCTTCCCGAGGGCACGGTTTTCGGATTAATGCATATAAGCTATGAATATATTAAAATGGAACAATCGTCCTATTTTCGTTATATACTAAGGAGGATGACCGTCATAACGAAAGGTGGATTAACCAAGTAAGCAAATTAGCTGGTTGACTAGTTGCTCACGCACCAAAAGAAGTCAGCCAATGTATGAAGCATCATATGGAATTTGGAAGAAAATCAATATTCTTCTTAATATAGAGCAAACGTTGTATCGACAATACATATATTTGATTTATGAAAATCATAAGATACAACGGCATACTAAGCAGAGAGGGATATTATTTTAAGGGGTTGGATAAGGTACCCAAATGAGAAGACCCAAGTCGCAATCACAATCAACTCCTTTTTCTTTTATTGTGTCCGTTGGGTGCTCTCCCCTGTTTAACCCAGCTAAGTATGCGAGAGACAAGGGGTCGTCAACGTGGGGGTAATAAAGGGACTTAACGCTGTGATAGCAACGAGATATCACTTCCGGGTTTAGAGGAAGCAGTTTATGGAGGTCGCGAACGGGGAAGCGCGTGTACATAAGATGATAATTATGGGGTTAAAGACGTATTTGGAGGTCGATTTACAGAAAAAAAAGATAAAAATAAAGAAAATACAATTTAAACGTTATAGGGGGTCTTGGGTCACGGAGACCGGATTTAGGAATCGTGATGGGACAGGTGTTTGCCTATGATTGACTATATCCTGATATTGGATCATTATTTATTTATTCTGGTCAATATCGATATATCACATGAATCTAAATAATATGCTTTGGTTGAAATATATGCTACTTGATTATTGCGAATAATCAAATCTTGACATCAAACTTACTGATGATTAATTTTTTGGGGGTTATTTGTTGTGATTTCTCTGGTAGATAACGATTGGTAGAAGTTGATTACATCCATGACCAATCAATTGGACGAATGGCAATTTTCTCTTATTTTTGCGATAGCTCCACGTCTGTTGGTGACCTTCCTTTAATATGAACATAATATTTGTATATTCTATAGTTTTCTACATTTCCATATTTTCAAATGTCTAGACTTTTATATTTATAATTGGAATATGTTCCACGAGTCATCATATATTTGCGGTTCAATAAGATAACTCAGCTATGAGACTATTTCAAAGAAGATATCATGCCCCTATATTAACCCGATTCCAATTTACTTGATTATTTTTGGGCAACTTATATTTCCTTAACCATGTCTCAAAATAAGAATTGAATAACATGAACAAAGGTAAAAACTTAACCATAACCATATCTGAATGAGGTCAGACAGAGGAACTCACCTAGATGTTCAACCAAGTGTGACATCACATATGGTTAAATGTGGATTTCCTGAAGATATTCAGGTAACCCTTCCATTAATCCCCGATCACACATTTGGTTGTTGTCCTGATTCGTGGAACATTTAATGAGCAGTATTTCTAAAATAAATTCCGAGCACAATGATTGTGCCGACTAGCAATTTTGTTTTCTATCTTTAAGCAGAGAGCTTATATATAGAGAGGTGTCACTCGCTATATGCTATGATGTGGCATGCGCGTCACTAGTGACATCTAGCGGTATACAGTATTAACAACCCAGTTACAACAAGGGTACTGCTGTTTATCAATTTACTTTACATGTTAAATGACTTGGCTGATGCAAAAATAATATTTAATATAAGAGTTATATATTACTTATATCAATTCTATACGATAACCTAAAGATGCTTTAATTTCAAAACGCTTCTGCTTTGTTTATCAAAGGATATCAGGATCTCAAAGTTCGCTCGTCTATTTGGACATGGATTCTGACTTGAATATATACATGTAACTTAAACCTTATTTAAACAATTTGAATGACAATTGCAATCACCAAAACATTAGACAAGTTGTTCATACATATTTTTGTTACATTTGCAGAAAATACCACTTTAACCATGCAAATATAGTTATGGAGAAATTCGTTTCCAAATAAATAAAATAATATTTCGCATGTAAGCATAGGTAGGGCATATGCTGGAAATAAACATTTTCATACACTCAATTATTCAATTTCTATAAATCAAAATGATCATACGCTTTTTTTTCATCATGATTAAATGAATAATTTTTTACAGTGATTTGTAAAACTCGCCTCGATCGTCTACCTTCTACGACACATTTTTGGCATATTATCCATATACGATAAACATTGACTTGATAACAACTTAATAAAGAAATATGTAAAATATGTAAAAAAGACGTACTTTGTATAGATTACAAGAAAAATATTTAAAAACAGTGGGCTTTATATGTTACCATATTAGAAATGCGAAGAAAAAAAACTCTTTCCATTTTTTATATATTTTGTTCTGATAGATAATAATGAAAAAAATAATATATTTCACAGAAGCAATGACTGAATTCTCATTGACATTAAAATGTCGTTATTCACATAGCCTACTGCATAATTTGATATATATCATCAGAGCTTAAATATAAGCTCTTTGATATTATATTTGGATTTAGAATAAAGAAAATGGTTAGTATCAAACATGTTTTCTATCACTCTAGCAATTATTTCATTGTAGTAATATTGTTACGTTATAAAGGTTTATGTGAAATATTGTTACGTGATAAAAGATAAACATTCTCATACGAGTGCAACGGCATAAACAGAATGCACGAATAAACTTGAATTGGAATGAAAAATGGTTAAAACATATATTTCAATAAGTTCTTAAAAAAATTGTATGTGTTTATGTCATTCTTGTCTTGTGGATACCAAAAAGAAATTATAAACGATTGTAATCCGTTTAATAGAGCGATTAAAAACCACACAATTTATAGCGATGTATGCAAAGTACCTATTAAAGTACACTTGTTAATACTGTATACCGCTAGAGGCAGCACCCAGCTCATTAATTCGCAATACTTATGCAGTTGCACCTCTCTATATTTAAGCTCTCTGCTTTAAGAGACATTATTCCCCGGTTCTTAAGAAATCTTAGGGTCAATAAATAAATAATTAACTGGCTTAGAAGCGGACTGTCCTGACTAGGAAAAGCATATTAATGATAACTCCTGAACCAATCTTGACACCAATGGATTAATTTGTTAAAGATATTATGATTTGCTTATTTTTCAAGTAGAAATGAATTCTTAATCAAGTAAGTCAATTACATGTGACAGGATTAAATAAAAGTTCATTAAAGGGCCCTTCAATTTCTAAAGAATCCTGGAAATAAGCCGGTTATTCGTTTTGAATCGGGCTATCTTCGAATTACACCTGCTCGACTGCGTCTCGCAGGTTGGTAATTCTCATATTGCCCTCACAAAACGAATAACCTATACTTATCATTTTTAAAAGGGTTAATGTTTTTTTTCGAAATATTTATCGAAATGCTAATGTTAAGCCAAGCTTAAGAATCGTAACGTTTTAGAAACAGTTTTAGTATTTATAGGTAGAAATATAGATTTTAGATTTTACAATTGAGGGCACCCCAAGCCTAATATAGTACATGTACATTTATGTAACTACTCGCTAAAAATATGTTATACACCAATCCAACTAAGGTTCTGAAAAATACTTGCTTTTTAAGCGGGAAAGATTAGTTTACACATTGTTGATAAAATGACGCGGACAATTACAAACTTATTTCAAGTAATCATTCATTTTCTCAATCGCAACGTGACGTCGCCAAGACGCATATTGCGTAGCGTTTAATAGAAGCATAAACTAAAATGTTATCTAATCTAAATATTTATCTTAAATTAAGGTTATTGAGATGTTTTGTTTTAAATATTTTTTTGACATGCCTGAAAGACGTCATCAATAAAATCCTACATATACGCGAAACATCGTATAAATCGGAATATAGTTATAAAATGTTTAACGTTATGGTTAGACTCTATGCAAATGACCCAACCTAGCGACAGTCCTTGATGTTATAATAGGCTCTAACGCACATTCGAAGTATCGACTTATTTGATAAACATGCCTATGATCGATTCATGATATGATTTGCGAAGTTTTAAGAAAAAAAGTGATCAACACGTCATTCCTTCTGTTTGACTCAAACTTTAAATAACAATTCAATTGAAATCGAAATCACGTTATTCAACAACGCGACACAAATATAAGTGAGTAAAACAAACCGATACAGAACAAGATAACTAATCTTAAATCATTCTAGTGTCTCCATTGAAAAGGGTCATTATACTCCATTAAATTATTTCAATATTGATACACAAACTAAACTAATTATTTAGGCTGCTCAACAACTTCCCCTTTTGAAACAAAACTACAACCAACGCTGATTGTGTCAGTAATTCCCATTATGTGGAGCCAGAATAGTAATACTGTCTCTGATGTCTTCTTTAAACAGACGTAACTTAACGTCATTTCAACGTCACTGTAAAAACAAATAATTTCCGTAGATGCATACATTCTCGCTTTTGCTCTTATTGTAATGGTTTTGATATGTTGCTCTTACTGAATTGGCACTATAGTTATAATAGATGTATTTCGCAAAGAGTAGTATGTACATAGTTGTGTATTATGTTGATGTATATGACAATTTTGCCTAGTGGGAAGACCTACTACAAATTATCCGACAACTACTTGTCTGCGAATCTGTGTCTCATATAGATTGGGTTTATTGGATCTATTCTTTTTTATTATCAATTCTAAATATAGCAACTACCAATATCACCATATTTGTGCCTCAGTAAAAACGATTGTTTATGTTTTTAAAACTATATGTAATATCAATATAGATATATACATGTACAACTTAGCAGTTATTATAGCCCAATCGATGTCAGTGCTATAGTAGATTTAAGATTTGGTGCTGCACTTAATCAAGTTACATAACACCATCTTATGTAAAATTTATAATTTATATATTTGACATTAATAGTTATATAAAATAAGTATATGTCCACAATAGAAATGTGAACCTGCTTCAAATATCATATACCTGTAGTTTAAACGAATGTTTAGTCAATGGACTCACTTCATTTTGTGATATTTTATTTTGCAATTAGAATTAATTTGAATGTATATACACTTTAATAAAATTACTTTGACAACCATAAGCAGTTTCAAATGTGAATGTTGTGTCAATTATTTGTTTACAACGTTTATATAGGCCAAATGAGAACATCCTCTTGACTTTGCTAGACGTCTTGTCGAGTAGGACTGACCTGATTTTTATACGTTATGTTCATCCTTGATCCTTTGCGGGATCCAACGTCGCACAAGCTGAGTAATACCTGGGAATTGTGTAATATCATATGAATAACAATAACCAGGAAAGTTAATAACCATAAACACTTAAAGATAGTAAAGGTGAACTTCATAATGTTTTCGTTCTATTTCGCGTGTGAGATACAAAATTGCCAGCATGATGAGAAACCAAACAAGGAAAATGTCAACAGGAGCTGTTGCTTTAAAAATATACTAGCCGCCAAAAGAAAGTATAATCTTTTTTCAAACACATAATTTTAGTATTATTATTTATTCGATCATATTGCAATTTACAGAGCATATTATTTTATCATTTTTCTAAAGATTTCTTTTTCAAAATATCGATTATCATGATTGGTTTAGGATTTCTGCAATGTTAAAGATGACTACCCTCAGCCTTTTGCCATGCATGAAAGGCAGTTAACGGCAAAGTCATGAATATACGGGGCAATGAAACGATTGGTCGTTAGATTTTCGTCGATACTCCGTAGCTAAGGCTTCTAGCCGTATCGGATGTCACCTCAAACCATAACAGAACCTTACCGGAAGCGGTCAACTTGGTTTAAAGAACAAGCTACAAAATGATCGCCGACGCCACTATACGCCCCTTGGCGGCCACGGGAGTGGTTCAGTTGAAAATCGACTCGACGCTAAATGATAAAGGGCGCTATGCGAGAGGTTTCATATCAATAAGGCGATACTTGTTCGCAAAATTGTATCGTCAATTCCTACTTCGCGGTTTCGAACGTACGTTCTGCGTAATGCGAAATCCGTTTCCGCGCAAACGTCGTTTCAACGTGTTTGGACTAATCCTACTATGTGTCGGGTCTAGTGATTCTGTCGCTTTAACCGCATCACGGTGAAACCGGCTATACAGGCATAACATCTGGATCTCTCGATCCCGATTCGACATTTCTTACTTCCACCACCGACTCTATTGTCTGCCCTTGTTACTCCCTATGAATTTATTGTGATGTTGCAAACGATAAAATATAGATTTTAACAATAAAATGTGGCATACTAGAGTTCTCACAGAATTACCGGTCTTCAGCGTCCCCGTAGCCTGATCACAATAATGTTTATGGGTGCGTGACGTGGCTATGTGTGTTTTGTAAAAATTGAAATAAATTTGGAAACCTGGCATAAACGTTACACTCTTTATTCTACAGACCCAAATTATAATCAGAATAAGCATAACCGATGTTCACTCAAAAATAAGGTTTTGACCCCCACTCAAAGTTAACACCTTAGCCATTAATCTATTGCCATGAAACTATAGAATTAGATAGAAAACTACATTAAATGACAGTGGCGAAAATTTCAATCTAGAATATTGAGAATTCGCAAAGATATTCACCAATTTAGGATTATACTATCTTTTGGCGGATAGTATATTAACATATATAGGTTCCTCTGTAACAAAGGAAAACAATTTTCCGGCACTGGTCGAAATCCGCTTTCAACTTTCGAGTTACATGTACGTCAACGTACAACATACACTGTATCCTAATGTTATGAATCGCCTAAAATATATTTTTGTCCAATATTTTTTCGCAATGTTGCGACTGTCGTATTCTCATGCCATCGAAGAATTACAACTGTTGTATGTGGCGCTTTCTATGTAACCTTGCATTTACGGATGTCGGATTTATTCATGCCAGATAGTTAGTGCATGATATGACGCTATATCTCTGCAAAAAATAAAATCACACACGTGCGGTCTAAGATCGTTTAACGAGGGTATGACCCACGTTACACGTACGTAAAATTAATATTAACTTTACGTACGTAATTTAACGAGGTTCCAACGATCGTTTGACAATCTCATTACCCACATTAGACGTACGTAAAATTAGTGTTATAAATTTACGTGCGTAATTTTACGAGGTATAGATTTTCGACCACGTGTTTAGAGGTAGAATGGGTATTTGGTAGATGAAATATGTCACTACAATACCCCACTTCATAAATCCATTAGAAACTTAGTTATTATTTATGTTATATAAATTTTAATATAATGAGCCTATTGTACACATACACACCTATAACACATGACAAAATCATATATTTTTAAAATGGAAAAGTGACAAAAAGATCACATGATTTTGGATTTTCGCATTTTCTGTCCCATTAATTCGAGTCGTTTTCTATTATTATGACATCTAAAACCGAGTTCTCATGGGAACACAAATTCTCGACTCGTTGATTGAATAAATCCCTTGTTTTCAAAGACGGACTCGAACAATGTCTGAAACTAGGTTTCATGAAACCTAGTTTCGGGGAGGTCTGAGGTTTCCGAAACTATGTTTGGGACCAGTCCGGTTACATAAGATGAGAAATTGGCCCCTTTGGTCTTCATCAAGGTAACCTTCACCAATCATCTATTCCCATATCCAGCACCGTGTAAATAATGCTTTAATAGCAATGTAAACCTGGCGATATGTCAATTATTTTGATTCCACACACGTAATGATGATGATATCACTGTAATAGAATTAGCCAGTTCCTATCATTTAAGGAGAATATGATATTACGTATACAACACTCGTTGTGACCTCGCAAACAGAAATTTGAAGCTTGATTATCAATACAAAATACGGAAAACACACATTTGATGGCGTAATGTAAGCATTAAAAAAAACATTTTAAATTTCATATTACCGCATTTAATCAATTGTTGTATCAAGCTCATTTTCGTATTATCCCAAACATTATTTGTATAAATTGAAAATCTAACCCATAAATAAACAGATGACATTAGCGCGACCTTGAGGTGAACTTGACCTTGACCTTTCTTTGGCTATTACATGTATTGACTAAGTCTGTCTTTAGGAGTTTCTTGTGTCATTTTTTCGAAGTCAATTGGCTTCCCCGTCTGTCTTATACGTCATAATATATACGTAAACAGTTATTTGAACTATAAAAAAATATTTTTTAAAAACATTTTGTAAAAACATAAGTCGCATATAATTAATATTCAGTATTACTCAAACGCCGCCTCTTGCATTTACATGCGTAAATGCAAAGAGGTTCACTCACCTGTAGGTCAATTCTATCTGGTAATGGTTCTCGTTATGACGCACCAAAACGGAAAGACGTGTTTAAGAAGCTATGATTTGAATACATGTGTATATTTTTTAGTTTCATTAACGTAAAGACTTTTGCATTTATTGTAGGGACACTGTGTACAAATCGCTGCGATATATATTTGTTTCTTGCATCTGCAAAGTTGAATGACCTACGAATTAATTAACCGTTTCAACGTCAAATATACGCTTATTGATGTTCAGGGGTCCATTAATTAGACCCTTCCATGCCTTATAAGGGTTATGACGCTAGGCTTACTTTAATTGAAGCCCACCCGATCGTGACGTCATATCATTGTTCATCCTTTTTTCTTATGGCGTTGTTCTATATCCTTACTCGGCGTAAGATATCATGTTTCCTGTCAGATGCACTTAAGAGTAAGGTATGGTGAAAAACAAAAGTCGTTGAATAATATGAATGGATCGGGTAACACATCTAATATTTGTAAATTCGTGTACGTGTAAAGTGCGTTTCCTAGAAGGACCGCAACGATTTTATTCACTTAATGAAATAATGTTAGACATCACTAAATAATGTAATAGCCTGACTTCTGCATGCTCTATCTTAATTGAGTAAGAAGAACATTATGTCCTTCGATTTGAACTTATAAATTTGTCGAACGAATCAGAAAATCGTAACCTATTCCTAAATAGAAAATTGTATTAATGACTATTCCAAAAAAAAAAAAAAAATGCTATGCATATTGCATCGCATCAGTTCATTCTTCCATTACCAATTCATCATTCACACACACCCACGATGGGTATTCTTATAATAACTTCCAGCTATTTACTCAAAGCAATAGAAAACTGCATCGTCCGATAAAAACGAGGTTATTATAATAGAAAACATTGTTAAAGGTGATAAAACATGGACTTATTAAATGCCCCCGTTGTCATAGGATCATTTCACTTAAATCTGCATTAACGCTGGATGTGTTGTATATTGTCCAATCGAGAGTGAAAAGTCAACGTTAACCTTAGTGAGGCTTCACAATGTTGAGGTTGCTTAGCTGCCGATGCGGCGTATAGTTATTAAATACTTTTTTTTTCATTTTCTAAAGCCAGTTTGTTTTAGTTTTAAAATTGATTATGTTTTTATTGTGATGCTACAAAGCAGTTTATTGTTGATTGCAATCAAGGAAACTCAATTGCAATCAACATTTAAACCTCAAAATGAAATGCCATTTCACTGGACCAGATATTGGCTTACATGGGAAAGGCGGGGTTTGCAATAATCAATTAAGATACAAATGAATTGAATTGAACGTTCCATTGCCATACAAATGCCATCTTAAGCATTGATATAATATATTTTGTGACACGACGAACAACATACGCTCAACACTTCGATCTGTAATTGATCAAATGTAACCAAGGCAAACCATTGAAAATGGTTATTTCTAAGTAGTTTCGTTTTAGTTTATTCTTCACATAGGGCAGTACATTCAACGCGATGTTAATTTATTGTTTTGTTTTTCACACTTTTTGGCTATCAAAATTGACGCAATGTCAGGAGTCAATCGCTTAGATGTTTCCTGTTCCAATAAATAAGAGCACTATGGAAAGTGCATGGAATGTACATTTCCTGTTTAGCCAATGCTAAACAGGAAATGCACTTTCCAGGACAGAGAAACGTGAATTGGGGAATGCGCAAGGGGTCATTTAGAAATGTTCCGTCTTTGAAAGTTATGTGACAAGTTAAGAATTCGTTCGAAATCCGAAACAGTATTAAAAAGGCAAACGGGCGAGAAAAGCCAGGAGAAGAGTATAACAGAAAGAGTATTAAGAGCAGAAAGGGGGTGATAGAGAGAGATAGAGAGAGAGAGAGAGAGAGAGAGGAAAAGGAGACAGAGAGAGAGATAACGAGAAAGAAAGAGACAGAGAGAGACAGAGAGAGAAAGGAATACTAGAGACAGTGAGAGAAAGGAGAGAGGGAAAGAGAGAGAGAGATAGATAGAGAGAGAGAGATAGACCCGAGAGAGAGAGAGAGAGAGAGAGAGAGAGTAAAAAAGAGACCAGAAAGGAGACCTAAACGGTGCGAGATAGAGGAGCTGAATGGCGAAAGTTGAGTCGATCACTTTAGTTATATGTAACATATAGAAGTAATCAAATATTGATGGACATGACATGGTTTCACAATACAATGTATCAAATTGAATAAAGTGTAACACTGCATTTTTGCATAGCATATTCATGACGTTACTCATATGATGATCCATGTACATACATAACATTCTTTATAATACCTCGATACCTCACTTCACTCCACAGAGTTGAATATGATAATCTTATGCAAAACCAAACCGAATCATATTATATTTTACGCTTATCCAATATATCATGATGATTCGGAGGCATAATTAAAATACGTTCATGGATTCATATGTATAGGGTCAAACTTAGTAAACGGTCCCCGTATTGTATTTCATTTGCACATTTGGCATCATGAAGGACCCAAAAAGGGTTCCGTGATTGAGACCTACCGAATAAAAGGTGTGTCGGTATGCTATATTATATATCATAGTTGTCACATATAATTTTACTGGTCTCATGATTGTTTTTCGCCAACACAGTGAGTTTTTTTTTCATTAGATATTCCAACAACCTTTGGTTCTATCTAACGTCATGGTGATAAACCTTTTTTATATCTCGATCTCATGCTCACAATGTATAACTTTCATTACATTAAATTACTACGGCAAAAATATACGTATATATGATGTCATACACATCCATCTATCATATCACCTTTCAACCATCCCCACAAACCTCCGAATGCACTATACAAATTCCTGCATAGCAACCACACCCATAGTAATCTGTGTGTGACCCAAAGGCACATAGTAGTGTAGACAACATACATCCAGAATATACAGTATATACAAGAGCTACATTTTAAAGCAGAAAGACGTTACTTACCTTATATTGTGCCATATCCATCATGTTCGTTTATTTAATCCATACAATAATGAATAGATTTCCGTCACACTCAAACATGTTTTAATTAATAACAAAATGTTGTATGAACTTGAGTATCACTTAAAGTCTCTATATCCGTTCTTCCTTTTTTGACATTGCATTATTAATGCTATTTGCAATTGCCGTCAACCCAGTGCTAATTCCATTGTTGGAAGTACATTTGAGAGTTAATTCGAAAGCTGTTCTCCTGACTTTCGGAATGCAGGGGAATTACTTTAGAGAGCATATTAACATGTAAGGTTTGTAAGGGTTGTTAGGTGGGAACAGTGCTTAACGTCATGAGGAATTTATGCAGCAATTAGAATTTACTGGAATTTACATAACGTGGGTATTTCACTTCCGCATGGGAACGATCGGATTTCTATGTTGATATTGGCTACCATTTCTTACATTTACATATCGACGAATACATTAACACATATACGTATGCTGTTGCATAAAGGTTTGGATATTTTGCTTATTGTTTTAATTTTACAATAAAGATTGCATAGAGTGAGTATTAAATAAGAAAGGACATATTAAGGATACATAATCACTTGTTTTGGTGAAAAAAAATATTTTGGCATGGTCCTGCGTTATCAGGGAACTTTTGGTAAATTTATTATCTTTTTAATAGTTATTAAGTTATCTGTTTTGCTTTGCTTCAAACTAATTAGATATTCCGAAGGGACCGACATGTCCTCTAGAGAATCTGGATTATAACGGAGAGGAAGAAAACAAGCGTCATAAATTCATTATTTAGTTTTGCATGAAGATGTTAAGAAAAAAGGGTTATTTAGCCCATGATATTTCGGATAATAAACAAGCAACCGCATTTAACCAATCTGGTTAAGAGTATGCAAAAAGGTGTTAAAAATAATATTCATGTATTTTTTGTAAGATAAATCCTTTTTTGATATTGCAAAAAATAGCTTTTCTAAAAAATGTTGATTACAAAACAACCAAATATAATATATGTAAAATCAAATTATACATTATATTCATTACAGATTATAAATATATGTTTTCACTTATTATCAACTTGTCAGATAATTAGTTAACACATAAATAAAATGCACATTCTTTTACGCTTGTTTTATGTATATTGTGTTTATTGTAGATATCAATAATTAACGCATATGGGGTGAATCATTTCTCAGGTTCAACCTTGTTTTTCCTTTTGCATTTGATAGTCGCCAGATTAAACAAAAAGAAGCCAAACTCAATCACAGTGATAATCGACAGTCCCGCCCACAATCCGATCGTACCTCCGATATTCGCGAACAAATCCGCGATCGTCATCGAAGCTTCTTGTTTCCTTTCAAGAACAGTCAGCGACTCAAAATAGACATTGATCCGTGCAAAATTCGCTTTCATGTGATCCGCAAAGTACTCTTGTACTGTTTCATTTGTTGTGTTATAAGCGTCCTCATATATGTCGTTTAAGAAGGTCGTGAACAGCGGGGTTGCGTTGCGATATTTTATTGATTCGGCGATGAGATGTTCGTAGATGCTGATGACGTAATCATGCGTAGGCCACTCATTTTGTGACGTTGTGACGTCATATAATGGGTAGCTACACGCTTCGAAACAGTGGCATTTCTCGCGGCCATTAGCGTTCCGAATGAAATTTAATTGTTTGTGTTTCATACAGAAATAGCTCTCGTTGAACTGTAGAAACGACACGGTGAGGTTATCAAAATAGTAACAGCTTCGCAAATGGGAGTAAGTGTCTGGTACCGGTCGAAAATCATTTAGGCATTGACATTGTTCAGCAATGTATCTTGACAAGCACATATCGGTGCAACCTTGTGATGTATATTTATATTGATTTGATCCGGGCAGGTGTTTCTTATCGATACATTCCCCATGCGGTTTTTGCAATTTCTTAATGGATGTCATATGTAAGCCAATTGATGTACTGGTTCCCGGGATAATATCGATACCGGAATTATCCGGATTCGCTAGGGTGCCGCGTTCGTGAATGATGATTCGAACGCCAAATGAGTTTTCAACATTGGAATATCGATTGGCAACCGAATGGACCAATATCGATCCGGGCATTTTGTTTTCCATGGCAACGATAAGCGATAATCCATTCTCTGCGCCGGAATATATGTTATTATCGCTAGCGGAAAACGTGTGACATTTAAAGAAACTGGTATGCATGAATGATTTCCAATGAAGGGATGATCCGAAGCATGAGTTTTCCATGAAAATGCATTTTGATACAATGTCTTCTAAGGTGTGACCCAAACGGGATGGATTCTCAATGTTTCCAAAATAGGCTCGGTATTGCTTAAGAAGTATTTCATAGTCAATCTATAAAACGAGAATAAAACAGAATAAAATGTAATGTTGAATCAATATAATGTTTTTTTCTAGTTTTCAAATCAAATGACACAGAGAAAAAAAGGTTGCTCACTTTTGATTTAAAAATTACATGATGCAAATGCATAAACTTAATGATTTCATGTACAAATTTGTGTTGACATATTGATTAGAAACTATATATAAAAAATAATATTTATGCAGAAATATTACAAAAATATGAAACGAAATACATTGTAAGCTGTGCTTTAGCAATCAAGCAAATACATACACCTGTAGTCTGAAAATGATCTCGAAATTCACTTTCAAAACTTTCCACCAAGAGCTTATGTTGATTAACTTCATTGTCCGGATCTTGGAATAAATTCGCTACAGCAACTTTCGAATATGGACTCAGATTACAAACAGTGACATCCGGGAATACTGGTAATTCTTCCAGAAAATGTACTGTTTCTTGGCTTGGGTACTGAAGGTATTCCGATAAAATGCGGTATAGGTGATAGGTATTTCCGGTGAAAGCTAGTATAGTAATGAGGACCCAGAATAATTTGTAATAAGTGACACTGTCTTTCTTGGTTATGTGTGATATTCCGTGTGCAGTGGTTTGGGAACAAAAATCCTCGATCTGGAAATAACACAAATTTGGTTACATTTATGGACATTACATGAACTTTCTGATCGCATTTTAATGTTCTGATGCAGGCACCTTCTTTCAGGTATATATATTATACCAAGAAATAAATTGGCGCCACCCGTTCGCTCTGTCATTCTGTATCATCGGCACCCCCGATTCAATATTTTCTGGATCCATGACTGTGAAAAATATTTCATTTGTCTGTTTATGCAACGCATATTATTTATGAAAAAAGTTGTTAAGACACACTTAAACATGGATAATTCTAGGAATTTGGGGTTGTGCGCCAATGGCGCACAGTCTAAATTTTGTGCGCCATTTTCGAGGGATGTGCGCCATACATGTATATGTTTTGTATATGTAAAATGTGCCAAATATCACAGATTTCGTCAGTGTGTACCATTTTTTAGTATCTTATGAAATATTGACGCATTTATTCAAGGCTGGCAGATACTTCTACGGTGATGCGAGCGCCGAAGGCGCGAGCGAAAATAAATACAAAACTTTATTGAAAGTGAACAATAACATCTTAAAAGAGAAAAGTGCGTCTCCGAAAGAAAATAAGTTCGTCAAAAGACGCAGAAATTCCAAGAATGTGTCACTTAGCAAACCAAAACGCACTCTAGATTGAGCAGTAAACTGTATCAAATGTTATCTAAATTTAGACATATCCCTTCCCTTTACTCGATGTAGCATCTTTATCATTCTGTATATGGCTAATAAAAAAACGGGAAGCAATGGTCAGTCTCAGCCTCATATATCATATTCACAGAAATCCACCGTGTTGTTGATATTGCAGCTTACATATTAATTGTAAACCATTATAATTTTCTTTTACACAAATGTATTAGACAAGTTCTAGAAAAATTGCGCACATGCGAAATTTTCGTTCGCCATTCTAGAAAACCGTGCGCCATAACGTCGCACAGTCAACATTTTTGTGCGCCGTAAATGAAAAGTGTGCGCCATGGCGCACATGGCGCACGCTAGAATTATCCCTGCTTAAATATCGCAGATTAAATTTGAGCTGAAGACTTTCATAAAGGTCAATTAATACATACTTTAAAAGAACATCATACATGAATATATAAATGTTCCTTACCTCGCATTTGATTTTCACTTTCGCATTTGCATCTTCCTCAGTTTTGCTCTGCTCTGTATAATGAACCTCCAATGGATTTGATATAGTCTTCATGTTTTTGATTATGTATTTAGCAAAAGAATATGTGACAAAGACTACCTTTTAAAATCGTCAACTAAATTTTACTTTAATTACTCCTTTATATGACTCCTTTATATGCAAAACTATGATTCTATATTTCAGTGAAGCCATCATTATTTTGTCTCTTATGTTCTTGATTTATTTGATTTGTTCAATATAGCACACGTTGTTCTCACATGTCACATGTAATACGTCAGCGTTGTTCTTATAAACCAATATGTGAGATGTGTGAACAAAATTAATTCCGTACCAATTCATGTTCTGATTACTGATTGTTTTAAGATACGATCGCTACATGTTTAACGTAAATGATCACATATGATAAAAATCCAGACGCAATTATTTTGATTTCATTTTTACAAACAATGTATCCGTATATCATTGTAACAGGCACCATTATTTCTTGTCAAATATTGATTCAATCAATAATCCATTTATACCATATTTAACTATGCCACCCTTCTTGAAAAACGTCATTGTCTTTTTAGCACATGTCCGTTAAAAATCATCTTGTTCGTCTAAATTGCTGAACCAATATTAAATATTTGTTCCATTTGATGTAGCAAACACCAGAATGTCTGGCTATATTTACATGACATGTTTTAAAAAGTGCGATAAACAAAGTGACACTTGACTGTATCTCTTTGATTATTGTATTTGTTATGATAAATGTTGCTTTTTTGCAGAATTACATGTATATAAACTCTTCTGAATTCCTTATAATATCGCTCTTTTTATAATTATTGCCATAGCAATAACGGTATTATTGGTCATTGATGTAATAAATATCATTTCCTATCTGGTCGTTACGATTATGATTATTTTCAATATAATGCTTATGTAATTACATGTATTAATTTTATCATAATAGTAGCAATAATAATAAAGAGAATTTTGTCAAAATAAGAATAATAAAGATATAATTCTCCATATTGTATGATTATCATTATCAAATCATGCAATATCAATTAATCAAATGTGTTATATATTGTTTTATTAGAATCATATAATGATTATTTTTTATATGTATGGCAATGTTAATTATAAAATTTCACCATATTATTATTTCGTTTTTAATCAAGAGCATTATTCACTTAAAATATAGCATAATTCAAAACAATACTATAATAAAAAATTCGAAGGACATCATGTTATTTTTGGGCTTCGATTCAATGGCCGGTCTCATATTATTTGATATCAGGTTTCAATAAGTGCATACATTCTGGAGGCACTTTTCTGAAATATCAGAGACAGCAATCGAACAATTTTCTATTTTAAGATAACTGAATCCGATAATTATGGATCGTCTGTAAACTATAAACAATCTGCGTCTTCAATGTAATGAACCGTTTTGAGGCACCGTTTTTAACCAGATGCGTTTAATGAAGGGCACCCCACGTCTCAGATTTAAAAAAAAACCACCTTAAATCAACATTTAAATGACGAAGAACAATAAAATAATATTTTTGTTCATTTTAATTTTGCAAAAAGGTGTTCCTTTTTCCCAAGCCAGCTGGGCCTTTTCTCTTTTTCTAGCCATCATGGAACCGAAAAGGAACACCTTTTGTGAAAAATAAAATGTTGGATATTACCAAATTACGTATCATATCTTGCAAATTACGGTTTATCAGACAATTGCAAGGGAGTTTAATTAATTTCAAAATAATTATTCTCACTCATTATATTATATTGTGAACACTAAGAAATTATCAAAAAAGATGTTCCTCAAACGACTAAAATCTCCAAACTAGATTGATTTTTCAAACAATTTCCAATCCAGCTGGAATTTGGTGGGAAACTTTTTAGGGGAACAGCTCGTGATGCCCTCTTCATTAATGCTGGTTGATTTATTTACAATAATTACATTCCAGATAAATTTCTATATAAATACGTGCTATATCATACCGATGATTTAAGACTAACTTAAAAAGAATTAGTCAATTATCCTTGATTTTCAATTCATTTATACAAAACCTTTATTCGACAATTGCGTTATGTACAATGTGTCATATTATTAGATTAATGATCACGTTTTAGTAAATATAAGTATTGCTTTACTACAGTAGAGAGCATATTTTACTATTAGAAGAATATAACTACATATGTATATGAAAAAGTGTTGTTTGCTAATTTCATATAATAGATTCTACTCCTAGGGCATTTAATATCATAACACATGTTTATGATAGTTCAATATTTTGAAAGTTGTTGATATTCTGGTGCACTGCATCTACATATATTCTTTAAAACAAAAAATATTAAAACTTTCACAATGATTTCTTAAGGAAGTTTACTATACATGTGAAAAAGCCCATATGGCATTATATGGATTCCGTAATTGCATATACATGTTCATATAAATATAAATTTGCTTTTTTCGAATGTTTGTACTCTGAACACCATTTTTTTACAATGATTTCCGAAAAGAGCTGGTTAGATTATAAAATTGTGGAAGGGCAAATATAGCCCAATAATATGTATAACAAATCTTATTAAATTCAGCATTTTAATTGAATCGCTGTTACTTGTCGAGCGTTTGTAGCTGTCTATGTACATGTACCTACATGTACTTGACTTGAGATTCTAATTTCATGATTTACTTTTTTGGGTATTATTCAAGTCAGTGGAGTAACTTTATTCTTTCTACACTTGCAGTTCATTGTAGTTAAATTACAAATGAAACAGCCAAATTCAATCACCGTAATAATAGATAACCCCGCCCATAAACCAATGGTGCCACCAATATTCGCAAACAAGTCAGCTTCAGTAATCGCAACCTTCTGCTTCCTTTCCAGCACATTTAGCGACTCAAAGTATACATTGACTCGCGCGAAATTCGATTTCATCACGCTCGCAAAATAGGCCTGACTCGACTCGTCATTACTGCTTGTCGCGGCTTCATAAACGGGATTCATGAGATACCAAAATATCGGGTAGTACCCATTAAGTACCGCTTCATTCACTAGGTTATCGAATATACTGAATACATAATCCTGTACTGGCCATTCGCTTTGTGAAGTAGTGGCATCGTATACTGAGTACTCGCAGGCCTCGTGGCAATGGCATGCTTCACGGGTACTTTGATCGCGAATGAACCGCATTTGCATATTGTTCATGCAAAAGTAGGTTTGATTTAAGCGGTCCAGCGAAACTGTATCATTGTCGAAATAGTAACAACTTCTGACCGATGTTAGTTCGTCAGGAGGTGGTCGCAGTGTGTTGAGGCATCCACAACGATCAAAAATATATCGCGATAAACAAATATCAGTACATGCCTGCGAGGTGTACTTATATTTATGCATACCAGATAGGTACTTCCGATCAGTACATGTTCCATGGGGTTTCTGTAGTTTCTTTATTGAAGTCATTTGTATACCAATAGATGTACTGGTTCCTGGTAATACATCGACACCAGTACTTTCAGGGTTCGGTAAACTACCGCGTTCGTGTACCACTATTCTGATTCCGTTCCCATTCTCTACATTCGAATAATAGTTGGCTTGTTCGTGAAATAGAGACAGGCCAGGAACTTTATTCTCCATGGCTACGGTTAGAGACAACCCCGTTTCCGCTCCAGAATATATTGCATTATCACTCACCGAATAAGTGTAGCACATACCGAATGATGAATGTACAAATGACTTCCAGTTTCCCATTGTGTTACAGTTTGTGTCCATAAAAATGCATTTTATGATTAAGTTTCGCAGGGTATGTCCCAATGCAGTGATTGTCTCATTCGAGAGGTTGCCGATGTATGCTCGGACCTGCTTCATCAAGGTAGGGAAGCTGATCTGTTGTTAACAAAAATAATGAAATAAACACATATTAAAATACTATATTGCCTTCATATTGGTATAAAAAAGCATTCTAATGTTTATGTTTACTGTTTGAAAGGAGGGGTTTTTTATGGAATACTTCACTGGATTCAATAAAGGCACTAAATATTCATATTTGCACATTATCACATTTAAAAGCATTGCCTATTATTTGTGTGATTATTGGAAAAAAATTATTCACGTTGAATGACGTTACATTTTTATCACATAAAAGATAGCAACGTAAAAACATATCAATGAAACCTGATGCTTTATATTTATTTTCTAATGAATTATATGATATCTTACCCCAGTACTTTCACTATAATACCGCAACTCGTCTCCCAAATTATCAAGCCTTTCTTCATAATTGCGCAATTCATTATCCGGATCATCATTATTGTAAACTTCCGACAGCGCCATTTTCGAATACGGACTCTGATTGCATATTGTGACATCGGGAAACACCGGTATATCATTTTGAAAGCTAACCGACTGGTGGGTGGGGTATTGCATGTAATCGCTAAGGACCCAATATAAGTGATAAATGTTTCCGGTTAAAGCGCCAATGACTATAAACATCCAGCATACTTTGTAGGCGGCGATGGCGTTCTTTTTGGTTATATGGGATACGCCGTGGGCTGTGGTTCTTGAACAGTATTCTTCAATCTGAAAAAAAAATCAAATGGAATACATAGTTTTCTTTTCGATTTTAACAAATGGTGTTTATTTTTATATATTTGTAAATAAATAAATACGTATGGTAAAACTGATATTGCAATATGAAAGGACCATTTACCGAAGACGCATTTTAGTCAAACTTCAATTTAATTGAAATGGTAAAATACCATGAAACGTGCTATTTTTTTTTCACAGAAAGAAATGCAATGAAAAAAAATATATACAAATACAATTTCATTTAAAATTCAGCACAAAAATAAATACAACTCAAATATCATTTGAACATATGATGTATTGTAATCAAATGTAAGAAAATAGTAATTACCTCAAAAATAAACTTCTTATTTGCAGCTTCGTCATTTTCAAATTCATCCTTGATGAAGTTATCCTTTTGAGGAAGAGGTGCTTGCATTTTGAAATATGCAATTGTCATTGAATTTAATTATTTAAATAAAATAAGCATTGAATTATGAAATAAAAATATATTCGTAAATGTTAAACGTATTGTCAACTTAGATAAACGTCTGAGCTGTAATGTTCATAGCGATAATAAAACGTGATTAAACACTAAAATGAAATATCTATTTTGAAATCGTTCTGTTATCACGTTTAAATAAGCTGTACTGTTTAATCCTTTTTGAATTACAATACGTTGAATAAGAGATGGGTCCCTAGATTTCAAAATGTAACGAATGATTACAAATCAAAATGTTTATCATCTAAAACGGCACTTTAATTTCAACACGGTTGCAAAATATTTGCCAACCAATTACGGAGCCATCTAGTTATATTCTTACATAAAGTAGCCTTTTTAGAGGGACCGGAAGTAATGTCATTTATTACTAGATAACAATACATTAAGGTGGCATCCGGAGAACAACAAGGATTCGGGTTCATTTGCGTCTTGTCGTGTATTTTTATGCGAAAAATATATCAATATGTGTGTCATTTTCGTTGATCCCTCCCGGCAAAATAGGTTTGGACGATCTCGTAAAGCAGTTAAGATTTGTAAAAAAGAAGACATAAATCATTGTTTAGATGCTATTTTGAAAAGTAAATGATGATATAAATATAAACCTATTCAGCTCTCAACGAACCATGACTTCATGTTTATAAAATGTGGTGGTATTTTGTATGAAACCAAAAGAAACATCGCTAAACATACATGACCTATAAACATAATGTACAAACATATCCACATTATAACGGCGTTCATTAAAGCCTTACTTAATGGGGTCATTGTCACATGATACCGGGCTGATTATAGGTTTCTGAAAGAAGACATTTCGTTGCTTTTAAGATATATCCGCTGACGTGATACATTACTAAATTTACGCAATCTCCTTTTTCATATAAATGTATAATTTTTATATATTTTTTTGGAAGTAGGTCTAACATCAGATCATTGCTTAACTATATAAAAGTATGCAAAGATAAACTATCAGTAAATTTCCTTTACATTTTTTTCATGGGCCCTTTACGTCAGTAGGTTTAATAGGACCTCCAGACGACAAAAATAGATATAGGCATGAAAACATATATGTACATGATAAGATGGAAACTACAATATAGGTTCGTCGCTAAATTAAATTCTAATATATATTGTATTTCATTTAAAGCATTAAACACATTTTAATTGACAAATCATACGCAAAGCTCGGATTTGCATAAAATGTAAGTACTTAGGTTAGATTATTATATAGCTGAATTTGTTCCAAATTCCCATCCCTAGCGATGGCAAAATATGATTTTATTTGCTGGTTAAGAAACTTGCTTGAATATGACAGCTAAACGTACCATCAGCTAATAGAATTCTATGAACAAACAAAGAAGTATCAATTCACTTTCTAATCAGGAAAACCCAACGAACGATTGTCATAATTAAGGGTTATATGACGCACTGCAGTGTGGAATGGACTCTTGTGAAGCTTAAACGATAAAGATTTATTTTTTGAATTAAAAGCTTTATTCTTGGCTTGCCAGCAAGGAAAACTCAAAATTCGTTGCAAAATTTTAATTACCAGCAAAAAATGATAATCGTCAATGGTCAATTAATTCAAACTAATATAATCGTATATTTCAAACCTTCGTAGCTCATAATAGGGTTCGTTTCGGTTATATGTTTCTTTGTTTTCCCCAATTAATTGAATAGAGTCTATAATAGATCAGCCATTTTCATATTTGTTATGTTCTGTAAAGCATGCCAGCAAGGAGGAATTCCCAACAGAATAGATATTTCATAGAATAAATCACTGGGAGCTCTAACGGGGATCCATTAAAAATATATTTGTTGAGGCAACAAAAGGTAATTTAATGTACTCTTTAAACATGGATTTTGCCTAGCAACAAAACATGTTTAGAAGCTGCCAATTACATTCATGTTATACTTTTATAAGCGTAAAATCGAAATGCTGTGATTTTAATATTTGTCACTGATCATCATTTTATTTCAAATTGGTTTGGTTGCCACCATGTTCTAGATCACAATTTATTTTTAATGAATAACAACAATAGGAGAAATAAGAAATGCATACTATCATAATGGTTTATTTATATATATTCTACATGTTTAGTTTTTATAACAAAACAGAGTGCTTTAGATAGCATATAAACAAGTCTCCAGGCCTGAAAGCCACTGAAGTTGTAACAAACTTATGCAAAACAAACCAATTTTAAATATGTCTTTATCATAAAACAGACAATATATTAAAGAAATTCATTAAACTACATTTAAAACATATCAAATGCAACATAAGACACTTTTCTAAATAAAATGCAGTTTTGACTCAATTATCGATATGACTGTCCCTGATAAACCTCATAAGTTCAATATGACCCCGTCATAGTTACGACTCTGGAGCTACTTTTCCCTTTCTACATCTGCATTTCACCGTCGACAAATTAAACAAAAAGAAAGCGAATTCAATCACAGTTATGATAGACAATCCAGCCCATAAACCAATCGTTCCTCCGATATTCGCGAACAAATCCGCCAAAGTGAAAGAGGGTTCTTGCTTTCTCTCGAGTACACTCAACGACTCAAAATAGACATTAACCCGAGCAAAGTTAGATTTCATCAGCCCTGCAAAATACTCTTGAATGGCAGTGTCATTGGAGGCACTCGCTAGTTCGTATACTGCATTCATGAAGTATGCGAATGTAGGAGGTTGGTTGCGATATCTGAAGGATTCAGTTATTAAATGCTCATAGATGCTGATGCTGTAATCCTGAACCGGCCATTCGCTTTGGGATGTAGTGATATCGTACACCGGGTATTCGCATGCTTCATTACACTGACAGTTATCGCGTGTGCTTTGATCCCGAATGAACTTCATTTGCATATTGTTCATGCAGAAATAAGTGACATTAAATTGCGACAAAGACACAGTATCATTATCGAAGAAGTAACAGCTTCTCTTATCGGTTAACGAATCGCGTACCGGTCGGAAATCATTCAAGCATCCACAATTGGCATAAACGAAATCGGATAGGCATATGTCAGTACATGCCTGGGATGTATACTTGTAGCGTCTTAAACCGGCTAACCGTTTCTTATAGATACACTCGCCATGTGGCTTTTGTAGTTTCTTGATCGAGGTCATTCGTAGACCAACCGATGTACTGGTTCCTGGTAAAATATCGATACCAGAATTTTCCGGATTCGCAAGGGAACCAGGCTCATGTACAATCACACGGACTCCATTCCCGTTCTCCATATTGGAATAGTGGTTCGCGTCTGCATGGACTAGCGGGGAACCGGGGATTTTATTCTCCATCGCGAGAATCAACGATAAACCCGCTTCCGCTCCGGAATATATTATATTATCGCTCACGGAAAACGTGTGGCATCGACCGAAGCCAGAGTGCATGAACGAGCGCCAATGGCGATAAGAACCGTAGCATGATGTGTCCATGAACGAACATTTTGCGATGAAGTTCTCTAGTGTGTGACCGAGGGCGTAGGCGGTGGAGTTTGACATGTTGCCGAAAAACGCGCGGAATTGCTTCAAGAGTGTGAAGAAATCAATCTGAGAGAAAAACAAACAAAACATATTTGTGAACAGATATAAAGATTTAAGTATGTTGTTCATTTTAGGTACATGCCTTATAGTTATATAAAATATATATTCGTCAATAACATCTCTTTGCAATGACGGGTGGATTTAACATACATCAAACGATTTTTTTCTACGATTTAAAGATCCAAAACACACATATGTTTATCTTGATTTATTACATTCAAAATCGACAATGGAAAATGAATTATATATGCATTTAAATACTAACCCCCATTATTGCACTGTATCGATCCAGTTCATCTCTCATATTATCAAGTAGCGTCGCATGTCCGAAAATCTCATTCTCAGGATCCAGAAACATTTGCTGCAGGACAAGTTTTGAATACGGACTCAAATTGCAAACAGTGACATCGGGAAATACCGGAAGTTCATTAATGTGATGTACCGACTCCTGACTCGGGTACTGAATGTACTCATTGATGACTCGGTATAAATGGTAGAAATTGCCACAAAAGGCGAAAACGATGATGATTATCCAGCATATTCTGTAAGATATCAGGGCGTTTTTCTTGGCGATATGTGATACGCCATGGGCTGTGGTTTGGGAGCAAAAGTCTTCGATCTGAAATCAGATGAAAATCGTTTTATATATTTTTCACTAAAAGGTTGTAATACACGAGTTAAATATACACGACATTTTATGACTAACACATAACAATAGATATGATAAAATTGTATATCAACATCTATACATAATCAAAATTAAAGGGAAACGCATACAACTGACTCAATATTCAACAACTGTGGTTTTCAGTGGGATCCACTGCGCAATATGTTTCATATTGCGTAGACTACATAAATAAGATATTCAAAACATTTAAGCTATGAACTCGTTATTTATTCGCAAATAGATTCTAATATATTTCGTTATTATTTGTGGAAGACCACGCATTTTATTTTTTTATATCATGAAAGCTTGGTGTGAACTCTATATGGTTTATTATAACGAAATAATATAGTTTTTGAACGGTCTTACCTTAGTTTTAATTTCCTTTTTCGTTTCATCCGATTGCTTCTCATCACTAAGCGTATAGTTATCTTTGATCGGTAACGGTTTGGAATCCATGCTTCCAATTTTCAGAGTAGGTTTGATAAATTTTAGTCAGTGTGTCAACTGTTTCAGTGCTCTTTATTCCATCTAAATCAATAACTATTTTGTTTATTAAAAGAAAATTAAATGTGTAAAGTTACTTCAGGCTTTTTTTGGTTTTTATTGTATTTTTGTACTTTACTTCATCAGGCTTTTGCTAATTGCGTATAAAGATAATATGATGAAACTGTCATTTTTTATCAAATAACGTGATTGATTCGACCTGAATTCCAATTGGTTTTCGGCACCTATCGGACATTGCCTGTACCAGCTACTACTTTTCTCAACTTTAACCCCATTTTTGTTTACAATATTTACCACATATATCGAAGTGTAACAATAACTTGCATGACGTCATTCATGATTTACAAGTGACTACCGGTTAAAAAAATGTAAGTACCAAAATACTTCAAACATTGATAATTATCAATGTTTTTCCTACAGATGAAAAAACAAATTGGTCGTTTATTATATTTTAAAATAGTCACGCTATTTTTTAAATATAAGCAGACCTTTGAAATCTGTTTTTAATCTATAAATATATCATAATTAACACCCGGATTCATATAATCCAACATGTTTGAATCGGGGTTTACTCAGGTATCCGTTTCAAAACCCCATCCGTGGGATAAATACCATGTGCTACCTTGTTCCATAACACTAATACGATGTAGCAGATATTAGCTGAAAAACAATACTTATTAACTTTTTATCGAAACAATAGCAGTTTATGCATTACATGGATTAGCACTTGAATAGGTAATAAACGGGGTTTGTAGGGTATGAAAGGGTTCATTCTACGATATTTAGAAGTTTTTTAATGCATATTGATTGATATATAAACAATAATTGGATTCCGACACCTATTATCAAAGGATTATGCCACATCACGATGCATCCGTCTTATGATTTATTAGAAATTCGATTCTTTATAATACAATCAGCAGAACTAAGGAGCAGAGGCGCATCGGCTAAACATAATTTGTTTTTAAACATTTATCACATAAGCTAAAAAGCATGGAGTCAATTAATAAGTATGTAACACACATTAAGTTTCATTTAAACAAAACATTCAGCTGAGCAAACGTAAAACGTATGTTTCAGATGGGTCTAGATGATGAGCTTATAAAAAGTGTGATTTCATTATGCATTTACTTTTACTTTCTTCTTACAAAGAGTTTTTCTCATAACAACATGCCTAAGTGTCAGGTTATATGACAAAGATGTCTCAACCTTTAAAGTTGCTTATATTTTACTTATTAGATATGGAATTATAGATGTCTTTGATCAATAACGACATTCGTTACTATATTTCCGTCTGCCGAACCTAATGAACATCTGACCTACATGTATTTAACATATTTGGTGATATAATGGATCAATTGCTCATAACCATTCATTGATTTATTACTGAGCAGCTGACATCCCTGGTTATATACGCCAGTTAGGCGAAACCAAAGACATCAATGCCTTTCGATACATATTCATCATAATACAGTTATGCGCCGAGATATGCGGTAGGCCACATGACTCGCAATTCATGATACATGACCAAATAGAAGATTTATGCCAATCATCAGCAACATTTGTGTATGAATATCATATAGGAGTTTCGTATTCGACATATAATTGATGTTATGGTTATATTCAATGCTCTCAAAACAATAAAAAACTACTCGGTAACATTTTGCAAGAAACGTTTTAATAGTTATACGGTTATATATTTTTTTCATATTAGATGGTTTCTTTTCGTTTGAATATGGCTGTAAAGGCGTTGCTAACGTAGCCAAAATATGAAGACCGTTGCTAGATTGGCTATACGGCGAATAATAACATCTAAAACGAAACCCGGGAAATAAATCAAACAAAACAAAACAAAGAAATATTATATGATCTTACTAAAACTATTTCATATTGATCATTCAAACCAATGCTCATTAGAATATAAAAATATATGTCTCAAGAAATTATTAGATAACTTAACAGTTACTTGTTTCAATATATTCCAGTCAACCATGGGCAACATATATTTCCAAGAAAATTAAAGACTAATCTATTTGAAATTCGATTTATATCATGATTGAATTCCTTCTCAAAATAACTGAAAATCAACTTGGTATCATACTGCACGGAACTCTTCAATTGATATAAGGTTATATCTGTTGTAGGGTATCTATTCGGTTAGGGCAAGTATACTTATCCTAGGGTAAGTATACTTGCCCTGATTTTTTAGGGTAGGTATACTTGCCCTGATATTTTTCAGGGCAAGTATACTTACCCTGGTTTTTGGCCTTCCAAAAATGAAAGATACCCTAACTTGGTATGTCCATTATATACCCAAGTTATTCATGGGGATGAGTGAGTTAAACGTTTCGCATTGTGAGTGGAACCTATTGACCTGATTATTAGCTTAACTCCGTACGCTAGAATGGTGTTTGACTTGAATAGTTTCAGAGTTGTTTACAATAGAATAATTGCAATTTTAAATCAGTGTTTAGACATTTAACACGATTAGGGGTTGATCTGAAGGGCATTATGGTGAATCATCATGCAAACAATGTTACATTTGTATTTGAAAAAATATATTTAAATGCTAACACGTGTTAAGAAACTCAAGTAAAACTTCCTTTATGTTATTGCATAACAACTCTCATAAAAAACTATAACAAATTATCAATATCTCCCATGCATTTATTCTCTATATTCGTTTACATTTGAATAATCGATTTAATTTATTACTACAAAAAAAATCAGTACATCTGTAGACGAAAGTCACACCTGCACGCTAGATAAATCTTTTCCCTTAACTTTTACTCATTTTCATGACAACATGTATGGCTAATGTGACAACGTGTGCTCGGGAACATATGCAGATTTAAAAAGATAATACATATTTGCATAAAAGTCATATTTTTGCCAACACACCACTACGTCCAATGACATTTAAACGACACAGTTATTTTCAAAAGTAACATATACCCCTTAATGATTCCTGACCACTTATTTTACTCATTTTATTTATACACGAAAGGCACGAGCGAAATGTTTAATGTCGGTAGCAAGTCGAAATGATTTACTCATTGATTCGGAGCGAACCGCTCTACTCATCGAGGCGAAGTGTTCCACTCACTAAGTAAGCCACCAATAGTATTCACTCTATGGCTGATTTTAGTAATAGAGTGACTAAACCTTCAATTTCAATTGCAATCAATAATCATTAACACAATTGCTATGAGGAGCGAAACGTTCTACTCACATTAATCCAGGAAAACCTTTAACT